>ML264018.1:9544-27869 GCA_005239495.1 Nicotiana undulata | reverse complement strand
GGGGGGGGAGGGGGGGGGGGGGGGGGGGGGGGGGGGGGGGGGAGGCGTGGGATGGGCCACAAAAACCTTACCACCTGTTTATATCAACTAAATTAATTTATGGATTTTCATATCGAACTCGTTGTACTTTTAAAATTATGATTCACATATAAATAGTTACTGAATAATTTTGTAGATTTCCAAATTAAAATTTATACTTCATGTTAGAAGTACTAGGTTCGGATGGACCTAGTGTCTAAACACTGGATATAATAACAAAAAAAAGTTCAGTAAAATTTAACAAATATTATCTGGAGACGGTAGTGTGTACGCAGACCTTAATCTCACCTTGTAAAGGTAGTCAATAGACCGTCGGCTCAGATGCCGAAACACTGGATCCACCCCTTATTAAGTAATAAGTAAATGACACATGCTATGTATTTATCGGATTAATGATGTAAATATCTGCGGTGACTAAGCTAGCATTTGGACATAGATTTGGTTGAAATCTGAAAAATAAGTTTTTGAAGATGAAATGAAAATAATTTTTGAAAGTTAAAATTGTGTTTGGACATGCATTTTACTTGAAAAAAGTTTGAAATTTTGTGAGCAGAAAACTTCAAAAACTTCATAAACTATTCTAGAGCTATTTTGAGATTTGAAGAATTTGTTTTTAATATCCATCCATCCAAAAAAAAAAAAAAAAACTATAAACACACACACACATATATATATATATATATATATATATATTTGAAGAAAAAAAAAGTCAAAATCTTTCAGGGTTGGAGCATATATAGAAGACTTTAAGCAACTGTGAGGTCAGAATTAGACAGTTTCATTTTCTGTTTACAAGCAGCTAGCAAAATGGATGGATTTTTTTCAAATTTTGATAAAATTCCAGAAGATATAATCATGGAAATATTCTCAAGATTGCCTGTGAAATCTCTACTGAAACTGAAATCTGTCTGCAAATATTGGTACATACTAATTCAAACTCCTACTTTTATTACCAAACATTTTTCCCACAAAACAAATCATCCAATTCCTTTTATTCATCTCTATTTCTTAGACAAAAAACAATTATCTCTCTCAACTAATGAATACCCTTTATTCCAAGATCTTTATATGCATACATCCACATCTTTAAAGCCAATAATTGGCCCCTTAAATGGCTTATTTTTTGTGTACAATCTTGATATGAATGAAATGGCTATATGGAATCCAGCAACAAAGGAAAACAAGAATATAATAATACCAAGTCCATATTTTTATCCTAATTTTAGGTCATATGCTCATCATTTTGGATTTGGAATTGACCCTTTGAGTAAAGATTATAAAGTTGTATGGATAAGGGATTATTGGAAAGAAAAAACATTTACAAGAAGTAAATCAGCTGTTGTTTCAGTTTATACACTAAGTACTGATTCTTGGAAACATTTTGAAGATGACACATTTTGGAGTAGTCATATAGTTATGTCTTATTTTGGTACATATTTAGATGGATTTTATTATTGGAAGATGATTAACAGCGAACAACAACAACATACTCAGTGTATTAACGGCAGACAAAACTGTCAAATTCTTGCATTTGATTTGACAAATGAGGTTTTTCAAGTGATTCAAACTCCTAGTTTGTTCAATTCAAATTTAGGAACACTTGGTTTATATGATGGTTTTGTTTCTATGTTCTTTCATTTTCTTGTTGAAGGCAAGACATGTATTGAGATTTGGGTAATGGAAAAGTTGGGATTTTGGACTAAAAGATTGGTTATTGAATCCCATTTTATTGTTAAGAGACCAATTGGATATGGGGTTAATGGTGAGATTTTTGTTGAAACTACAACTTCAAATCTTGCTATGATTGATCCAACAACACAAGAAATTATTAAGTGCATTGGACCATGGGAAAATGGCTACCCTTTGCAAGTTCTTGTTTACAAAAAGAGCTTAGTTTCAATCAAGAAATTGAGTAGTGGTGGCTTGGGAAAAATATAAACTTCTCTTGTAATCTTATTTTGTTTTACCTCCATTTACTGTATGGTTGTTTCTGAAGGGGAGCCTTGGAGTAACGGTAAAGTTGTCTTTATATCACCTATAAATCACGGGTTCGAGTGTGGAAGCAGTCACTAATACTTGCATTAGGATAGACTGTCTACAATATCACACCCCTTAGATGAGACCCTTCTCGAAATCCTGTGTGAACGTGGGATACCTTGTGCTTTGGACTGCCCTTTCAATCCATTGTTGTGTGCCAGAAAAATGAAAGATGTAGGTATGGTTTTGAGATTATGGCGATGTTGCCATTTCTATAAATATCAGTACAACATGTTTCTGTTGATGTTAATGGAAATTCTCGTTTAGCGGGAAGGACAATGTTGGTAGTAGAGGATACTCCCTCCGGTCCAAAATAAGTGATTTTTTTGATCTTTTTCTTGTTGTCCAAAATAAGTGATTTTTTTCAGATTTCAAGAATGAATTAATTATTTTTTTCCTACATTACCCTTGGAGTAAATAGTGTTGGAGTACGTGTTAGGAGTATTTATGTAAGATAGTAAAGGTTAATATAGTCAATTCATTGCTAATTAATGCTAAAAGATAAATTTCTTAATTTACATGAAAACAGACAAAAAATTACTTATTTTGAACAGGAGGGAGTAATGAACTACTACTTAAGATTTCCAGAACCATGGTTTCTCAGCTAGGTGCTTACACGTGTGAAAATGGTCTCATGTTTGCAAAGGCCTTAGAGATGATAGGACCATCCACTCCTTCACCACCAGTTGACTATATTCTCATAGATTGTGAGGTAACATGTGATTCATATTCATTCTTCTGGTTATAAATTATGTTTCTCGGATCCTCAAAAAATATGGCCACACGCGTGTCACATCCTTCAAAAAATACCTAATATTTGGAGGATCATACATGGATGCTGTTAGTAAATAAATATAGGTAGAAAAGGACTTCAACATTTTTATTGAATGGTTCAAAATGGCAAATCTTGAATTTTTGTATTAAAAATAAAAGTTGAATTGCTAAGAGCAATAAACTGCTCTTTGACGTAAGATAAACTTTTAGGGGTCGTTTGGCAGGAGGTATTAGAAAGAAATAAAGAAAGCCATTATTTCTAGACGGCTAGAAAAGATTACATGAAGAGTAAAGAATGAAAAGTTTTTCTCCTCTTAAATGTAGCTCTTTTTGCTTGTAAAGATTCCGAGTTCTTAGTTTGTATCTCTCAGTGAAAAGGAGTTGATATTTTTTCATGTGAATATTAATGGGTCCAGTTAAATCAAGACAAACAAGATGACAACCAATAGAGACCAATCTGCTTATGGGGAATCGCTTAAAACTTAACTGGCAAATCAAAATTGGTAAATTATTTACACCATTAACAAATCAAAATTTAATGCAGTGTAAAATGAAAATCTGAAATGACTAGGAAGTTGTCACTTTGTAATATTTCTTGCCAATCCTATATCACAGTCAACTGAAATTATTGTAATTCACAATAATTCTTTCTTTATTTTCACAATATAACTGTAAAATTAGTTATAGTTGAGATTGTTAACCCACAACACAGGATGCAACCAGAGCTACCTTTCCTAATGCTTTTTTCGACAAGTTCAAGTGACCTGTATTAGATAATATTTGAGTATAAGCAGGCAATCCTACCTATTGAATACTATGGTGCAAGGGAATCCTCCTTCAGTCTACCTCCATATCAGAAATAGCTTCATTCAATACATTCTGAAGCTCTTTCACTCTACGTCTTGCCAACGCAACACAATCCTGAACACATAATGAACATTTCTTGTAAAAAGTCGTCAACATAGAAATAATATTTACAGGAATATCTTAGGAACCATTTCAGATCATAAGTAACCAATGTCATGGGCGGCTTTCCAGCCATGCCCCATGACCCCTTGGACGCGCCCCGTGGCGTCCTAACAAGCCTCCCGGCGCCTAGCGCCACAGACGGCCCCGTGGTTTTGGCCGCGCCAAGTGACAAGCGCGCATGTGCCTCTGTTGCCCCACCGATTTACCTCGCTAGCGCCCAGCCGCAAGCAGCTGTCAACAGCGCCGCACGCGCAGACAATGCCGTGCGCGCAGATCGTGATGCCTGAGACAAAGTTGCTGCCAACGGACCTGTTTCTACCTTTGTAGAAAACTAAGTCATTTTCCTTGTAAATATAGAGTAGTTTTATTCCATGTACTTTCATTAGCGTAATTTGGTCTAGTCATGTACCTTTGGTTTATTTTTTTTAAGCATTATTAAGGGGATCAAGCAATCAAAAACTTTCTAGCAAGCAATTCTCTGTACTGGTGTCTCTCCCCCTCGACACCGCGTTGCCTTCTTTTGTAATAGCTTTCATTAATGCAATCAAGCTTTTATTCAATTCTCATTACTGTTCTCTCAATTGTTGGCATTGGTTTTCCCGCACGACACTGACAATCTTGTCTAGCGTGCGGAGGGGACCTCACTCGGCAGACAACAATCACCCTGACATCGGTTGCTTAGCCTTACGTCGCCCTTCCAAAGAATCTCAGGAAGGCGCCACGTAACAGTTGGTATCAAAGCCTAGGCTCGACATCGGACGAGGGAACGCATTTGCATTACCACCATTTCTGACCATGGTGAATCATGGGGACCACATTGCAGCCCTTGAGGAGACGGTTGACGTACTACGACCCATTGTGGATACGGTGCCGGAACTGAAAACCAGCCTAGTGCAAAGGTTGGACGACCGGGACAGCAGAATGGCCCAGGCCGAAGTTGACATAGGAAACATGAGTCGCGACTCTGAAGAAGACCGGCAAACGACAGCTACTGAGGCAACCGAAATTTTTGATAAATTCGAGGGCCTCCAACAGGAGCGCGCCGAGGATTTAGCCCACAGGGCACAAGAGGCAGACAGGATGACTGTCATGCAGCAAACTATCGACAACTTGACAGGCCAGCTCAACGTTGTTAATGTTGCTCTACAAGGCTTGCTTCGAGGCGGTGGAAATCAAATCGGGGGTGCTGTGAACCTCGCCCCCCTGGCACATAAGCTGAAAATTCCTGAGCCAAAGCCATACAGTGGGGCTAGGAATGCTAAAGAAGTGGAAATTTTCATCTTCGACATCGAGCAGTATTTCGATGTCGTGGGAGGCCTAAGAGAAGCCAAGAAGGTAGCAACTGCTTCCATGTATCTTCAGGGTGATGCTAAGCTCTGGTGGCGAGTGAAGTACGAAGCCATCAGGGCCGGTGAAGATGCTCTGGAGACATAGGCGGAACTGAAGGCAGTCATACGCCTACCGTTCTTCCTCGAAAATATTGAGTACAATGCAAGGAGGAAACTACGGGAGCTCCGCTAGACCAAATTAGTGCGGGACTACGTGCGAGAATTCTCTGTACTCATGCTGAACATCCGTGAAATGGGGGACAAGGACAAGCTCTTCACATTCCTGGAAGGATTGAAACCTTATGCCCGCATGGAGCTGCAAAGACAAAGGGTAGATACTCTTCCCAAGGCAATCCAAGCAGCGGAATGCCTTGGGGACTACCAAATGGAGACTCGGAAAGACATGCCGCAGCCGCTCCGAGCGGGTTACAAAGGAGGCCAGCCTACCAATGGTGGCCCTAACGGAAGTGGGGGAGACCGGAGTGCAGGAAAATCTAAGGCTCCCTCCTCAGGCAGCAACAATGTTGCGTCAAACAACAATGATCGGGGGAGAAAGCCACCGTCAGGGTGCCGTCATTGCGGGGGGCCACATTGGAATAATGAGTGCCCACATGCACAGATGAATGCCCATCAAGCTTATGATGATGGTACAAATGATGAAGCAGATGATGATGAACAGACCGAACCAGTCGGTGCCTTCAATGCCATTGTGGGCTCTGTTTCTGAGGCATTAACGGGAACCAGTGCTGGTATCCGCAAGAAGAAAGACCCCCGCCCAGTCGCCAAGAAGGGGGAAAGGAAGACGAATAAAGGGACTCCTCCTAAGCAAGAGAGGACCTTGATGTTCGTTGAACTGAGGGTAAACGGCAAACCCATTCGGGCGATGATAGATACAGGTGCTACTCACAACTACTTGGCCTCAACTTAGGTGGAGCGTCTTGGGATAGTTGTGGGAAAGGGTCGGGGTCATGTCAAGGCTATTAACTCACCTCCTCAGCCAGTGGGTGGAATAGCCAAAGAAGTACCGGTGAAGATGGGTCCTTATGAAGGAAAGTTCACCTTGCGCGTCGTGATCATAGATGACTTTGAGTTGATAGTTGGGCTGGAATTCTTGAGGCAGACCAACACCATGCCCGTACCATATGCGGACATGCTTCTGATGATGGGAGTAAACGGGGCCACGCCCTGCATTATTCCGTGCATATCCATGAAGATGGCCGCTGAGAACATCTCGGCCTTGCAACTGAAAAAGGGAGTCAAGAGACATGAACCTAAACCGTGACTGAGTACAAGACATCAATTAGCAATCAATTCAACGAGTACATGACCTCTGCGGGTCCCAACAATGTAGTCACATAGCCTAAGCATGATTCCTAACATGATTTGTAGTCAAATTTCTATAATACAGGGAGAGCATATAGCTAACAACAAGTTATTCAACTTTACAGTTCCACAAAATGAACCAAGTCACAATTCCTACGGTGCACGCCTACACGCCCGCCACCCATCATGTGTGTCACCAAACAATCATATAACACAAAAATCCGGGGTTTCATACCCTCAGGACCATTTAAAATTGTTACTTACCTCAAACCACGCAAAACTCTACTCCAAAGTGCCTTTGCCTCTCGAATCTATCTCCAAACGCCCCGAATCTAGCCACAAGCAGTACAATACAATTAATACAGGCTAAAGGAATCAATTCTATAAGAAAAATATGAAATTATAAGCCAAAATCCGAAATTAGCTCAAACTGGCCCCAGGGCCCACGTCTCGAAATCCGACAAAAGTCACAAAACCTGAAAGTCCATTCACCCACGAGTCTAACCATACCAAATTTATCAAAATCCGACACTATTTAGTCATCCAAATCCCCAAAATTTACTCTCCAATTCTCTAGTCCTAAACCCCTAAATTTCACCTCAAAAACTCACCAACTGGGTGTAAAATCAGTGGAAAAACATCGTTAATGAAGATAAATGGATACAAGGATCCTACCTCAGTAATCACTTCAAAATCCCTCTAGAAAGTCTCCAAAGTCCGAGCTCAAAGTGGTGAAAATGGTGAAAAGTCTCGAAGTCCCGTAATTATTTGCTCTGCTCAGGCCTTCCGCACCTGCATCAACTTGGCCGCTTCTGCGGTCTCGTAGGTGCGCCCCTTTCCCGCTTCTGCGGCAACCGCATGTGCGGAAAAACCCTCGCACCTGCGCCATTCTCCGCATCTGCGTCCAACGTGCGCTCCTGCGCAAACCGCTTCTGCGCGCGAATGGATGCATCTGCAGCCTCTGACCAAAGCATCATTGGGCGCTTATGCGGTCTCTTTTCTCGCTTCTACGAGCTCGCATCTGCGGTCCCCAATCCGCAAATGCGATTACACCAGCAACCCTCAAACTTTAGCAATTCTTCAACTTCAAATCTTGAACTGTTGATCATCCGAAATCAACCCGAGGCCCCCGGGAACTCAACCAAACATACCAACACGTCTTAAAACTTCATACGAACTTAGTCAAATCTTCAAATCACCTCCAACAACATCGAAAACACGAATTACACACGGATTCAAGCCTAACGAACTTCAAAATTTCCAAATTCTACAAACGTCACCGAAACTTATCAAATCACGTCTGATTGACCTCAAATTTTTGCACACAAGTCACAAATGTCCTCACTAACCTACTGCAACTTCTGGAATCGGAATCCACCCCTGGTCAAACTTCCCAAAAATTTGACTTTCGCCATTTCAAGACTAATTCTACTCCCGACCTCCAAATCACAATCCTGACACACTCCTAACTTCAGAATCGCCCAACGGAACTAACGGGACCATCAAAATTCCAATCCGAGTTCATTTACACATAAATTGACATCCGGTCTACTTTTTCAGCTTAAGATTTCAATTAAGAGACTAAGTGACTCAATTCACTCTGAATTCACTCCGGATTTGAACCAACTAACCCGGTAAGTTATAAAACAACAGTGAAGCACAAAAATGAGCAGAAAAGAGGGACAAGACTACAGCTCTCGAAAACGATCGTTCGGGTCGTTACGTTGAATCTTCGTCTTGATCTTTTAATCCTTAGAACACTTGAATGCTTGTAGCTTCTAGAGAAATCTGCAGCGTTTGATCCACGATATTTCTCTTGCTTCTTGTTATAACTTCTGGTCTCTTTCTAAGTTATGAAGACCCCTCTTTATAGTTGTTGGAGGGAAGAATTGTGATGAGAACAAACTCTTTCCGACCAATCAGATTGAAGTGTGACAAGACCGCATTTGATTGGCCAGAACACGTCACTTGCATATGTGGCACAATTTCATTGGCCTTTTAGTTTGACTTGGCATGCCTTGTCATTTTGACATGTGGCACGATCCTATTGACTCTTTCGTTTGACTTGGTGTGCCACATCATTTGACATGTGGCACCAAACCGGGCCTCTAGTTAGATGAAATCTTGGGCTTAATGAGGTGGACTCATCACTTTAGCCCAATGGATTACGACTTATTTATTTAATCCATATATATTGGACTTATATAATTAATTCAAATATATTAGTCGATAATATTTATTCGAACTAATATATTTAACATATAGTCCAAATATTTTTATTGAATTTACTAATATTAGCCAAATATTACTAATATTAGCCAATTAGCTATTTGTAGCAAAAAAAGTCAATTTTTTGCTTTCTTTTGAGTAGGTGTTATTAGAATAGATTGGGTACATCTTAAGGAACTTGAATATCAGTTTTGGGATGATTTGGTGAAGTTTTGAGGTGGTTTGAATGGAATATTCGAAGTAAAAACTGAACATAAAAAAATGTACGTGCGGGTCATTTGTGTATCACATATATATCATATTTGTATCAATTCTGTATCATATGTATACCTATGTGTGAGATACACGCGTGATACATGTGTCACAGAAGAATTTTTTGAACTAGATTTAATTATGAATTTTTATACAAAACCAGTCCAAATCACCTCCAATCTTACTCAAATTTTGTATATTGACTTATCTATATGTTTTCAATGAATTTCAATTATACCCATTGAAAAATTTCCTTTTCTGCTTAGATTTTTGAAATATTGTATATATATATTGTATTTCATCACCTTATTTACTACCTCATCCATGAAATTTCCTTTCGATCTTGCACCTAATGTTGCTAATCACGCTTAAAAATATGGAAGAAGATTTTTGCATGTGATTCTTTGATAGAAAGAACCTTATTTATTTGGTTTTTCAATTTTTATATGTGTTTGACTAGTTTTGATAAGTCTATGACTAATGTCTAGAGGTTGATAAGTTAGACTTATTTGAGACATATGTGTAAGTTTCCTAAGATCCAAATCCTTAATCCACAAGGCCCAAAATTAATAAGTTGGTCCACAAGACAACAGCCCGTTAGACACCTCTTTCACAAGTTTTGACGTTGCACCAATCATTTACGAGCGAGTATTACACTCAGAATTTACAAGCAGATCGAGAAAGGGATTAGCTGAGCAAAAGCTTAATTTATCAAACCGTTAATGTATTTTATAAAATTTTGTATAGTTATTATATTATTTTATTAATTTATAAATTTAAAGATCCATAGGGCTTATGCAACATGTTTCGGAATTTACGCCTCGTCCCACATTAAGTAAAATGCCCTGCCTCACGTCCCTGCCTTTTAAAACACTGGTTGCTTCTTCTGCAAAAGCAATTCTTTTTTGCAAATTCTAGTTTTCCTTCAATTTGTCTCTCTAATCCATTTCTATAAAGGTCCATCTCCAGTGTTCAAGGTGAATTCATTTTAAGGTCAATCAAATCTTATTTTAGTTATATGTTTTTTTTTAATTGAAGATAAAATATAATATATGAGTTCAATCAGGAAATTTTTATTGGATCATTTTCGTTTATTCAAATTGTAATTGATTCATTTTCTTAATAATTTCAAAAAGAAAAGAAAAGGACTTCCATAGCTAGCTACCACTCAATATTCACACTAAATATGGTCCAATGGTGGTGAACTTTGGTGCATGTGTTGGTACAAGACCATAGAAGAAGAATTGTAGATAACAAACAGGTAGACTTCAACATAACTCCCTCCGACCGGACCAAAATAAGTGATTTTTTAGTCTTTTTTTGTCATTCAAAGTAAGTGATTTTTTCATATTTCAAGAATGAATTAATTATTTTTTCCCTACATTGTCCTTGGAGTAAATATGTTGGAATATATGTTAGAAGTATTTATGTGAGATAGTAAAAATTAATATGGTCACTTTTATTATTAATTAATGTGAAAAAATAAATTTCTTAATCTGCATAAAAACATAAAAAAATTATTTATTTTGGACGGGAGAGCGTAGTTGATAAGGATTACTACTCAACTATAGGCCACCAGAAACATATATTCTTCACAATTTCTTTGGATTGGATTCAGGGCCCACTCAATAGAATAAGTGACTTAAATTGAATCTTAAGTACTTTATTCTTCTAGCTCTAGCTCTTTTGAGATATTGAGGAGCTTATTTTGTTACATTCAATTTCTTGTAGAAAAAAAATAATTTAATTGATAATGTAGATAATTCATTTAATTTTCAATTTCTATTTCTACTAATTTCACATTGTTTTAAAATATACATGACACAAGAGGTTATGAGGTGGTGGCCAAATTTATTACATCACACTTTGAGTCTCAAGCTAGAGATCACCACTTTCTTTAGTAGAAGTTACGCAATCGTTATATATAGACTTTTAGATGTTTGGATAATTGCAGCCTAGCGGGATTTTTACACAAATATTCGATCTAATTTACTGTTTACTTTTTCTAGTCAATATCCTAAATTATGCATCACGCACACACACATATATACACACACATTAAGTTATTTTTTCTATTTTTAAATCGAGACGTTTTACGTAAGCCTCAACATAGAGCACGCCTTATTGGTAAAGTGGGTTCCATTTTTATAAGAGATTGTGGGGTCTTGAAACTAATCTAACAACAAGTGCAACTCTTTTTCTATATAAACTATTTCTATATTCATTAGGAAATGGAAACCGACACCTTTTTTTTCTCCCTTTAAATGAAACTATAATATGAAGGGAGTATACCTAAGCTGCATATTTTAATTCTTGTTTTTATTAAGGTGAAAAACCGATTTATTAGTATATTACTTCTTCATATTTTTGAACCGGCTTGGTGAAATCCTGGGTCCACCACTGAATCTATGAAATAAGGTGATGAGAACGAAGTCTTAATTAATTACTCCCTATGGTTCACAATAAGTAATTTTTTGGTATTTTTTATGGTAAAAAATAAGTGAGTTTTCCAGATTTCAAGAATGAAATAATTATTTTTTCCTACATTGCTCTTGGAGTAAATAATGTTGGAGTATGTGTTAGGGGTGTTTATGTGAAAAGATAGTAAATGTTAATATGGTCAATTTAATTGCTAATTAATGTTAAAAGTTAAATTTCTTAATATATTTGAAAAATAACCAAAATATCACTTATTTTGGACCGGAGTAGTTGACTTAATAAATATAAAAGGAGGGGTGAGGTTTGGGGGGTGGGGGTTGAGTGTGGGCCCCTCCAATATAACTAACTCATCTTTGTTTTGACATTATTATGAAATGTTGGGTAAGAATCATGCTGTTTCTTCTTCATTACTTCCCTTCAAGATAAGTAAGCCAGCAAGGTGATAGGTGGGGTTGGATTGAAAGAAAGAGGAAAAAATTCTCCTATAAATGACGTTCAATATATATATATATATATACTTGTATATACAATACAATTTTTCGAGGAAAGGTAGTCAATTGACCGCCTTCGAGAGGCTATAGCTTCAGCCTTGCACATATATATAAAAGATTTAAGTTATATATCTAGTAGCTATATAAATTTTTTACACTATTAGTATAATTTTATTTATTATAGCAGGTTAGTTACCACTTATTGTAACTTATTAATATTTATTAATTAAATTAACTTACAAAACACATATACACATGTATATATAATAATAAATATACATGTGTGTGTGTGTTTGTTTATATAAATAGACACACATACCCACCCTTTCAAAATAATTCTCTATACCAGCAACTACTTATTTGTTCTTTTGCCTTCTTCTTCTATTTTTGGAAACAATTATACTTTCTTGGAAGAAGCAAAAATGGTGCAAACAACAAACTTTAATGACTTAACAGAAGATTTAGTGATGGAAATTTTGTCAAGATTGCCTGTGAAATGTCTTTTGCAATCCAAGAGTGTCAAAAAAGACTGGTATGCTCTCATTGAAAACCCTATTTTTATTCAAAAACATCTTAAATATCCCAATAATCCTACAAATTACTTTGTTCATCATTATTTTCTTGATACAATGAAATCTGGTTTCACTTTGTTTCATGAACAAAACCAATTAGTTGCTAAATCCCATTTATACCAAGATGTTTTAAACACATCTACACATTTGTGGGAAATTCTTGGTCCTTTAAATGGATTATTTTTGCTTTATAATGATCAAGAAGAAGTAGCACTATGGAACCCTGCTACTAAGGAATTCAAGCCTCTTCCAATATGTATACCCTTAAATTCTCCTTCATTTCATTTGTCTTCTTATAAATTTGGGTTTGGGATCGTACCCTCGAGTGGTGACTATAAAGTCGTCTGGATAAGAGATTACTGGGACGAGCATTCTGAGAACTGGCATTCTCCCACGATTATTTCAGTTTATACACTGAGTACGAACTCTTGGAAAAATTTCGAGGAATTCAATATTTTTTGTCGTGACATGGTTAAATCAAGTGGTAACATTTATTTGAATGGATTTTACTATTGGAAGGCATGTAAAAATGATAAGATTTTTGCCTTTGATATGAGCAATGACAAAATTCAAGAGATTCAAACACCAAATTCATTTATATCCAAACAAGGGGATTTAGCATTGTTTAATGATCTCATTGCTATGTATATTTATGAGCCAATAATTATTGGTAGAGAAACATGTATTGACATATGGATAATGGAAAAGAAAGGCTATTGGACTAAGAAAGTAAGAATTGGCCCTTTTTGTAATATCAAAAGGTCACTTGGCTATGGAAATAAGGGGGAAATTTTTCTTGAAGTTAGCACATGGCAATTGGACATATTTGATTCTTGTCCAAAGAAAAACAGAGTTCTTGGCCACCAAGAAAATGGCTACTTTTTGCAAGCCTTTGCTTACAAAGAAAGCTTAGTGTCATTGACAAAGAATTCATTTGTAAGTTAGTTGCTTGTTGATTATGATGGCTAACATTTTACACTTTTGTCCACCACTTATTTATTTTTATTTATTTATTTATTTATTTATTCCCCTTTATTTATTCAAGATAACGTCATGGTAAATAGTTTATTTATACAACTTTGGGTTGCAATATAACATTCTATGTCATGGCATCATTTTAAAAGCTACTGAATTATAAAAATATTTGGCCTTAATAGTCTATACAAATAAAGACTTTTTAGATAATCAATATCAAAGTGTTTGTTAGATCACTATAAACGACAATATTAAATAATTTGAAGTGTTCATGATATATTCTGTGTCTTATAAAAGAATTCTAAATTTGGACAGGTTAAAATGAATTAAGAAACAAAAAAGAATTCTAATTTTGAACGGGTTAAGATGAATTTAGCAATAAAATAATCAAGTCATAATCGACTCAAAAATTGATTAGAACAAGATGGATAGGTCAATTGTATTTGAATTAAAAGTCGTTCATAATCTATTCTCCCAACTTAAAACTATCTGTTTACTTTTAATTAATCTATTTAATTCCAAATTAAACTAATACACATTTTATACTTATTATGGTTATCTTTATAAGCAGAGTTAACAAAAAAAACTTAATTTTCTATATTTTGACATTTAAAAAAAAAAAAAGTCAGTTGAGCTAGTGCTGATGAAAATCTAGGTCACATATTTGGACCGTAAAATCAATCACTGATGATAAACTCTTACATCATAACCTCTTGAGCAAGGTTTCCATGTTAAAGAGGTTTCCATGTTTCTTTTAACACGCGTGCCTCCGTCCTCAAAAAAAGACTTTTAGAGATGACGCCTTCTGGCTAAGCCAAGTCAGTTTCAGGCAACCAAATCCTCACCCTGAGAGTAAAGGGAAGCTCATACGGCCACCAAACCCTGAGAGTAAAGGAAAGCGTGTACGTTATCACATGCCCGCTCAAATAAACTAGATTGAAGAAAGGAAGGACATTTTGACATCTCTTTAGAAAAAGGTCAGTTGGGCTAGTTCTGACCGTAAAATCAGGATGCATCTCTTCCCGGAAAATACTTCATACACCGAATTGCCCTTCTGTAGTTCTGACAATAAATTATTGCCTTATTGACAAATTGAGATCAACATCAGCCTAGTAAACATTGTGTAAATAAAACACACACTATATTCTTCGATCCAGTACTCGTAAACACAAACTGTCCATAAGTTATGTTACAATCTTCGACCTTTAATCGCGCCGAGACTTTTAAGCAGTAACGCGCAAAGAAATAAACTATTAGTAGTTGCCTTATCAACCATAGAACCTCTTCTTGATTGTTACAGTTGTGCTGTAGCTCAAGTGAATTTGTATGCATATTCTGTAACTCAAGAAAGCTAAAACTCACTAACTACACACTCACTCGATCTTTAGCTACTAACTACTAAGTACTAAATCTGTTTGAAGTCAAACATTTGCAGGTAAAAAGACTACAACATCTGGTCTTGCAAGCTTCTCCGTGTGCACGTACCTTTCCGCCTTACCTTGACGCCATTACATGGTTAAGAACATGAGAAATAACTGCAAGAACCATTGATCTCTCGTGAGCATAAGGGAACGGACCATTTGCTTCTCGTGTTCATATCTACTGATGAGTTACTAAGGGCAACTCAAGCTCCTCCTCATACCTCTCAATTTGTCATTCGCCTTTTGCGCTTTCGTTTGCGCTTTCATTTTCTCTTCATCAAAGTACTGTTCCATAACAAGTTTTAAAGTTAATAAAGTTGACAAAAACCTATAATAACGTGCAACTAGTTGGAATTACCTGTTGTTTCCTTTTCCTCTCGAGCTCCGCCTGCAGGTTCAAACGGAAAAAAGAAAACAAGAAAACTTTTATACAGCAAGATATATAGGTTACTATAATTCAGTGTGAATGGACAAAACCATACTCTAAAATTAAGGACATTTCTGCTAATATATTTACTACCAGGGCCTGTTTTAGATGTGCATTCTCTTCTTTTAGCTGGTTCAGTTCTGCCTCAAGTTCTACTGTGTAAGCCTGCACCAACAAGTATTTATTGTCAAATAGACAAACGAATACGAATACGTAGCGAGCGAGATTTAGGGGAAAGATTTACCTGCTTTCTTGCTCTTGATCTTGCTGCTGATTCTCTATTCTTGATCATTCTCCTTTGCCTCCTTTCCACTACTTTCTCTACCGGACCGTCTATTATGCGTTTTCTTCCTCCTCTCATTCCCATTTCCAACCCATATTGTCCCCCGCTATCGACTTGATTAACGCATAATCCGTCCGACGATACTGGACTTAGTGGCGAACCCATCCCCGCCACCCCTTGTACTTGCCCATACCCGATCCCCCCACCATTCCCCATTCTCCCACCATAAACGGCCGCTGGTTGTTGTGGGAATCCGGCACCTCTTTTCATACTTACCGGGTATATTGGGGCCTCAACCACCCCGGTCTGAGGAAGTGGTGGATAGCTAGGAATGCCAACTCCAACGCTACCCGTGACTCCGCTTACGCCAATAACAGGCCGAGCCATAGTGGCCATAGCGGGATTGTTGCTGTTTTGATACATCATATATGGTTGCTGTTGAGGAGGTGCAGGGGCGGCTGCATTCTCCTGCTCGCGTACTACCCCTGCTTTCACCAGGAAATCCTCAAGTGTCATTTCACCAAATGTGACCTGTCGTTGAGTGGAATTACCCGTGTCCTGGACACTGCCCCCATTATTCTGATGTTGCTCTTTTTGGCTCTTATGAATTTCTGACCAAACTTCATCCACAGTTTTTCGACACAAAGGTTCCGGAAGCGTTAGAGAACCCTGTCTTGGCAAGCTTGGCTGCTTGACAATAGCTTTCTCCATTGAAACATTGCTCTGTCCTATCGCAAAATGTGGTGTGCTAGTGGCTTCCCCTGTACTTGGTGCCTGGCTATGACCATGAGAATGCGCGTGTGAGTGCGCATGCGTGGCGTGGGCATGGGCGTGCGCATGAGCATGAGCTTGGTTTTCTTCAGCAGTCCAAATGCTGTTCAGGAATTCATCCATATTCATCGACCCGAAATTCTTGCCACTTTCACAAAGGGTGTGTTGGAATTCGTCGAGAGTGAGGGAGTAGATCGATGCTTGTCTACCAAGGGACGGGAACTGATGGTTCTTGTGCTGGTTTTGATCTAGTTGCAATGGTGATTCAACCTCATCTTGTGACACCATCTCCGATTCTGGTACGCCCATTTTGTGATTTCTCTCTAAACTGTGTTTCCAAATTAAAGTTGTCTTTTTTACTTGTTCACGACGCCTTTATGTGTTGATCAACTAGACCTGAAGTGTTTTGTATCAAACTCTTGAACAAGAGATATCAAACTCAAACAATGCAAATTTACAGAATGGTAAATTTTACAATAATTTAAGAAAAAATCGATCATAGATAGTCCACTTTTTCGTGATAGTAAATAGAAAATTAACAATAATTCATTTCTCCTTGCCCTTAAAGATCCATGTTTTTGAACGTCAGGCCCCTACTTCAACTCCCCCTCCCCGAAAAATAAATAACATAAGGAGCCTAAGAGGCCCCTATGTTTAAAGGTTAAAGCTTCAATAAAGCAAAGTCAAACTTCTATGTCCAAATAAAATACACACACACATATTAAGAAAACAGACGAAAACTTAAATATAGGTCAATGGAAACGCGACAATAGTCGTTACTGGTTTAACTTCTATACACTGTCACTGTACCGATGACAATAACATTTTCAAAAGGTTAAATTGTACCGATGATGTAAAAGACCATTTATACCATAAGTAAGACGATTTAAAACGATGGTACGCCTATATCTTAAAGACAAACAATTTATACAAATATTGGCTAGAATTTCCATCAAGATATAGCTTTAAACAAGAGTCACTAACTCAGAGGAAAAGGGGATTGTCACTCTCAAAAGCAACAAATGGACTTTGTGGGTATAATCAAAAGGCACTACTAAAACAGGTACATATTTTTTGGCATGTGGGCTCCGAATGCCCGAAAAATAAATAACGTAGGAGCCTAAGAGGCCCTATGTTCAAAGTTTAAGTGCCAATAAAGCAAAGTCAAACTTCTATGTCCAAATAAAATATACACAAACACACACACACATTAAGAAAACAGAAGACTTCCAAAGACAACTTAAATATAGGTCGATGGAAGCGCGACAATAGTGTTATAGGTTTAACTTCTGTACACTGACAATGCAATCTTTTTAAAATAACATTTTCAAAAGATTAAATTATACTAAGTGATACAATTGAAAACTAAGCTACGCGTATATTTTACCAAGTGTCTTTACCATACTGACGACAAAGACGGGACAAACATATTATACGATGAATTCATCTGGCCGACCCCAACTTGTCTGTTATCGTTGTTGACTAGGATTCCAATCAAGATTATGAAGGAAATAGCTTAAAACAAAAAGGGATTGTCACACTCAAAAGCAACACATGGACTTTGTGGATCTAATCAAAAGGTACTACTAAAATAGGAACATATATATTTGGAATGCGGGCTTAGAATGCCTTGGAAACTTTCCACTTTTGTTTAATGAATTTTTATTGGGCAGATCTAAACACAAGACTTTTAATTTTCCTCAAATTGTTTAGTCCTAACTAATTCATACACTAATAAACAAGATGTAAAGTGGAAGACAGATAGACAAAGAGAGAATCTACCCTACCATAAATGGGAAAATAAATAAATAAATAAATGTATAGATAGAGGGACAAAGAAAGAGAGAACATAAGTCAGAAAATAATATAAATGACTTATTAGTTTTACAATGAAAGTGACAAGAGGCATGATATTAGTTCACAATCTTGCAACTCAAGCAAAACCCTATAAATATACCTTTCACTCTTAACATAGAGCAACCCCCACCCCACCTC
>ML264017.1:12353-45053 GCA_005239495.1 Nicotiana undulata | reverse complement strand
AAAGTCAACACTAAGCAGTCTCAAGTGCATGGAAATAATCAATACAGTTCTATTGCCCCGGCAAGGGGAAATCATCAATTACAAACTCAACAAAATGCCTGACAGGAGTCTCAGCTATAACTAACCTCGCATCAGAAATACAATTTCAATAGTGTAAGCCTCAACTGAAACAAATATCTCAATGACTCTCCACATCATGAAACAACCTCAAGGTATCACTTTTAATTCATCAATTACTCATAGAGCGGAGAATATTAAGAACACAATAAGTTTCATCATAAATGACTAACGGGCATGCTTGACAACAACGCAAAGGCACTCACCACCACGCCTATACGTTGGACATGAGTTACACATAGCAAATAAGACTCTATACCTAATCCCTCAAGTTGAGGTTAAGCCAAACACTTACCTCGGCTCCAGAAATGCAAGTCAAGCCTCAATCACAGCCTTCCCTCTCGAATCCAACTCCGAATCGGTAATATCTAGACATAATGGATTTATTAACATCAATAAATACTCAATAACCAATTCCCAAGCCTAATTATACATTTCATACTATTCTTCCAAGAATACTAAAATTCGACCGCGGGCCCACACGTTCAGATTTTCGAAAATTCCTAAAGGAAACAATTACCTGGAGTCTAAGGATCGAAGTTATGTAATTTATACAAGAATTCATGGCCTAACATTGAAAATCCCAAAATCCTCAAGAACCCTAAAACTACTACCTAATTCTATGATATTTAGATGATTTAGTAGTGAATTTAACTAGGAATTAATGTTAAAACTAGAAGTTTATGTGGTTTAACTTGCCTCTTGCAGTGGGTGGGCGAGGGAGGTGTTGCCCAAGCTTGGATGCTCTCTAATGGAGGTTGAAGATGAATAAAAATGAAGAAAACCCGATCTTTTTGGACATTTAAAAGGGCTGCCAACAGGGGTTTCCGCACCTGCGACCTTAGGACCGCAGGTGCGGTCTCGCACCTGCGAGAAATTGATCGCCTCTGCGGAAGAAGGGCCTGGGACCCTGGGCTCACACTTGCGAAGTTGGGAGCCGCACCGGCGGTCCCGCTCCTGCGGAGTTTTGATCTCCCCTGCGAAAGAGTCGCACCTGCGATGGCCTGGACCGCGGGTGCGGTCCCGCACCTGCGGCTGGGCAACCCCACCTGCGGTCACACCAGCAGTGATTTTTGCTGGTTTTTGGCCTCGTGCGGGGTCCGGGAGGAACCTGGGCCCACTCGAGCCCCAGTCCAAATATACCAAAAAGTCCCAAATCATTAAACGGACTTGCTCGAGCCCACGGAACACTCAACACAATGCTAAAACTAAAAATCACCCTCCCAAACCCCGGAATTCAAAACTTAAGATCTTGAAATTCTAAAATTCTATAACGATGCACCGAACCGACCCACACAACTCGGAACGACTTCAAATTTTGTAGACAAGACATAAATAACGTAGCGGAACTATTCTCGGCCCCGGAATTGCATTCGGACCTCGGTAGCATAAAATCACATTCTTAACCAAATTTCAAGTTTTTATGAACATCCTCAAAACTTTACTAACTCTAAATCTCTCATTTTGATCCGAAACTCGTCAAATCAAGTACATTTTATTCCCAATCTCACAGATAGAACAAATAACATATAATAAACCTGTTCCGGGCTCCGGAACCTTAATACGGGCCTAGTAACATGGTTTTCACTTAATAATTCATTTTTAAATTCCTTTATTATTTCCAGAAAACAATTTTCTTTAAAAATTCATTTCTCGGGCTTGGGACCTCAAAATTCGATTCCGGGCATACGCCCAAGTCCCATATTTTTCTACGGACCCATCCGGGACCGTCACATCACGGGTCCGGATCCGTTTACCAAAAATGTTGACCAAAGTCAACTTTATTCATTTAATTATCATAAATTTTATTTTTCATCCAATTTCAATATAAAGACTTCCCGGCTACACGCCCGGGCTGTGCACGCATATCGAGGTGAGATCAACGGAGGCTTTTGGAGCCTCGGAACACAGATATAGCTAAAATTACTTATGATGACCGTTTGGGTCATCACAGGAAGATAAAGGGCTCACAGATCCCTCCACAAGTGAACACGTAAATAGCACGTCTGAAATACAATCAAGGTCTCAAAGTCAGGATTTAAAACAAGAGTTATTGAGTTGAAAATCAGTAGGTTTCAATAGTATTAGTAAAAGGATATGTTTTGAAAACTTTGTAGTGAAAGCCAAAGGTTTAGTTAAGACGGAGCAATTCAAAAGGATGATTGATTTTCAGAAATGCAATAGTTTAGAGACAGCAGTAAGAATCAAGAGTGCGTAGTTTAGTAAGAAATGGAAAGTGAGTAAATTGTTTCGGGAAAACATGTAGTTCAAAATATAGAGCAAAGATTCAAAATATAGGATGATGCTTAAACAAAGTAAGTTGACCCTGAAATCTAGTAATTTGAAATAAAACAGGAGTCAGGTAAATTTCAGTAAAATGAGGAATGATTTCAAGATACTGAGCAGGAGTTTTATAGAAAAGTGGAGTGAACTTCAAAAGAAATAAAGCAAGAGTGAAAAGCAGCAGAGTTCAAAATCTAAGAAGAGACTGATCGGTTTTAACACCAGCAAGCAAAACACAATTAGTTGGTTTTAATACGTATTAGGCCTAATGTTTACCTAGGCGCCATATACATTGCCTACTTATTTTAAAGGGCGAACATGCATATTAAGTTCTGATTTTAAGAGAGATAAATGATGATACATTTGCGGAAAAATGTTTCAACCAATTAACCACATTTTTTTTGGCGAGAATATTAGATTAGGTACATGTTAACTATGCGTTCAACAAAGTATAATTGAAAACAGACATGTTGAAAGCAAAATCCTAAGGAACATGATATCTAATGCATATGGGAATACCTAAAAGACATGGTTTCTAAATGCCATGCTTATGAAAATGCAACAGAAGTACGTTATAGCAGTTTTATTACTGGTTGAAATTATTAACTGCTAGCAGGACTTATAAAATGACATGAATATAACAATTATGCTGAAATAAGAGCCTAAACATGACTTCTAAGGCATGGTATGCATGTCCTAAGCATGCTACTATTACACACATAGGTAAGTAAAATATAAAAAGAAATCTTTTCTACCCATACTATACTAAACATGCATAGTCCCCTCCCACATTCACTATCCAGCCCCAATTATTCGTTTATAAATTATTACAGGCCAATAATAATAAATTACATTAATGAAAGGACAAATAAGAAGCTACTTCTATAGGGAGCCTTAAAACACGCCCAATCTCCCAACCTCACTCCTTTCGAGTTTCACATCCTTACATGGCCTGGATGCGGCAAAGTTCCCTAAGGCCCCAAAAGGGTCCCTAGCCAATACCAGCACCCAAGCAAAATTGCCAAGATTTTAACAAATTGCAGCATGGAAACTCAAGGCAATGCTCACACGAAGGGGGTGGGACCTAATTTCTAAGAGTAATGTGAAGTGCTTATAGTTTAAAAAGTGTTGAGTTGAAAGAGTTCTGAAACAACAGTTTTTAAAAAATGACTTCAAAGAACAATGTAAGAGTTTCACAAAAAGGAAAATAGTTTGCAAAAGAGAAAGAAATAGTACAATCACAACCCAGCAAAGGTGTAGGGTTCAAACTCAACAGGGAAAGGGAGTAGGGGACAAGTAATTCATATGTTAACAATAGAATAGAGTTACAGATTCACATAGTTACCACATAGTTGTCACAAAGTAATCATAGGTTGACAGGATCAGAAGTATATAGCATTAGAAATCAGATGGAGGGATACATGTTGTAGCATGAGAGGCTAAATAGGAGATGAGAGCATGTAACAATGGTCATGTTGAAATGAGAAACATCAACCCATAAACGAGTAAGCATACTAGTTATATAAGTCTCACACAGAGTCACACATGAGGAAACAGGAGACATATTAGGCTAAGAGGAAAAGCAGGGACATGTTAATTACATGGTAGGAAGTAGAACCACAAGATAAAGCACAAAAGGAACAATAAGTAGATAAACAAGAACTGAAGCATATTGTGTGGAAATACTATAAAACTAACTTAGAGACATACCAGTCGAGTGATAGAGAATAGCAAAATGCAAAGAGATAGAGAAGCAACAACAATATGCAGAATAAGAGAGCAGCAGAGGACAATAGTATGCAGATGCAAGAGAGCAACAGTGATTACTCAGGCTTGTCTTTCAGCCGCCTGAGTTGTAAATAACTAGTGTGAAAAGCAAGAAATGAGGGGTATGAAAGCAAAGAGAACTCAGAACAATGTTAGTGCTCTAAGCTTTGCGTTATGCCTTAGTGATATGCAGTGTATCACTGTGTTCGTATCAGTCAAGATTGTGTCTGTAAAGAGAGAAGGTAGGGTATATATAGTTGAAAAGCAAGTAATGAATAAGGTAAAAATCAAGTCAAGTAGTAATTGGAGGAACTCGAAATCAATTAATCAGGAAATTAAGGCAAGTACTCCCTTAACTCAAGGGATTTTATTCAAACGGTAAGAATCAGTAATATAGGAGGCAAGAAGAATCAGTACATGATTAATAAGGAAGGAATAAATTTTAGTTCAGTAATTTTGGGACTCAGAATCAATTAGTATAACAAGCAGTGCACGTACTCCCTTAATTAAGGGAGTTAACTTCAAACGGTAATAAGCAGGTAACAAATAAGGAAAGAGACTATACATAGCTTTGAGGAAATAATTATGCAGCAAGTATAGAACGGACAAATTAGGCTAGATACATAATACTCTAATTAAGTAAACAATGTAAGAATAAATTAACAGCAAAGTCAATCACATAATAAGGCAAGAGTTAAAAGGAAATAAGTAAAGATGCTGTCACAGGAAAGTAGTGAGGCTAGCCTTGAGTGAGATTCAAATCAAGGGAATCAACACCAAATCAAAGGAAAGTTTTTGCACAAATAAGGAAACAATTCAGGCTCAGCCAAGAGTTATAAGGAAAATACACGGAATTACAACTTTAAGGAAAGTACCACAGCCTTAAGAGAACTCGTAAGAATCAGTATAAAATCACCATGTAAACAATCAATAGGATGGATGGTCGAGTTTACTAAATGATATATAGACCGTTTTGAACAATATCATGGAAAAACCTAAGCAAAGAACACAAAACAATAGGGGATTGAAACACTAGCACCAAAATTAAGCAGAGAACATAGAACTACGAGAAGAATCCAGAGGAACACACAGACAAGCAAACATGATGAACATAATACGAATACAAACCCTAAAACTGGGGTTTCATCATAAACATGAGATTTAAGCAGGAAAAATGTCTAAAAATATACTGGAACTCACGATTAGCACTAAAAATCAGAAGATAAAGCGTTTTCAAAAGGGGTTGAGAAACCCTGGTTTCGAAAAAGGGACAAAGCGTTTTAAACTTGAATATTTGTAAAGATCAAGTAGAGAATGATTCAAAATAGGAAGGAATGAGTCAAAAATCATTAAAATACAAATATTTAAAGGTTTGGGTCAGAATGAGGGTTTCGTGAGAAACCAAGGAGAGAAGTAAGGAAAAACATGGCTGTGAAACCAAGGACAATGGCATTTAGAGCACCATTGAGTCAAAAACCATCGGAGATAGCCGGAAACAGCCTTAGGCGGAGCTTCCAGTGGTGGTCCGGCATGGTCGGAACCCATGGAGGTCTCAGAGATTGAAGAGATCGGAGAGATAAGGCTTCAAGGCGGCTGGTGGTCGAAAGATGTGAGACTAGAAGTTGTCGAAGAAAGCCATCGGAGAAGACGAAGAACCAGAAGGTTCTAGAGAGAAGGGGGAGAAGAAGAGACAGATGAGAGAGAGAGTGATCTTGAAGAGTGAGAGACGGGGAGGGGTGTTGGTTAGGGTTAATTAAGGTAAGCCTCGATCTGGGCCGTTGATTAGAATTAATCAACGACTCAGATTAAAGCCGGGATTGGGTCGGGTATGGATTGAAGACGGGGCTGGGGTAATTGGGCTGATTGGGTTGGATATTTTAGGGGTTTAAATGTGGTTAATATTTAAACAAAAATAGGCTAGATGTTAAATACCCAATAAATAGGTAATTAATTAATTAAAATAGCCAATAATTATATAAAAAAAGAAATTAAACTAGAAATAAGTAAGATTACAGTAATTGCTAATATTGTAAAATACATCATTTTTGAATTAAAATAATATGAAATGTCTAATTGGGCCATAATTACAAAATTATTGTAATTGGAATTAAATAAAATCCAATTGGCCAATTTGTGAAATAATTTGATTTTAATAGATAATAAATGATTATAAATGACATACTGAACTGGAAAATATTTTGAAATTATTTAGAACACAATTTATGAATTATTTAAAATATGAAATATTAAATAAATGGGAAATAATAAAAATATGGAAAAATACCCATTATTGCAAAGAGTAATTTTGAAAGCTTATATACGAGTTCGAAAATAATTTGAGGAAAAATTGGGTATCAACAACTGCCACTCTTTACCCGAGAAGGATGAAAGAGTTGTCGGATAAAGATATGATGGCCAATTTTGACCGAGGTGAAACTGTGGACGAGAGATTTAGGCCGCACCCTGGCTTCTGAGTTGCCTACATATCTCTGGTTTTACAGGAATCAGTCGGTATGTAGTTCCAGAATCATCGGCGAAATATGTCGTGATGTCTCACAAGAACGGACGCAAGGTGAGAGGTAGGGTAAAAGTAGGAAGGTCTTACGGGGTTATTTTGGATAACTGGAGCGGTCCGCTCCTACCTGGTTGGCTGTTCCGGCAGGATTACGTGGAAGTAAATAACAAGAATATATCGTGCATAATATAAATATGATGCAAGTTCCCATTGGACTATGAATGCTGTCTTCAGACAATTATGATGATGTCCTTAGACCATGATGTCCTGGGCCAAGTATCGCTTGGTGCGGGATTCGCAGGCTATGAAATGATATTCTCGGGACATGAGGATGGTGCCTCCACACCATGGTGCCTTTGAATAATGATGTGCATGTTGAATAAAAAAGATCCTTCGGCCATGAAATGATGTTCTCGGGCCATGAAAATGGTGCCTCTGAACGATGACGCATTTGGACAAGTTGGCGATATTTCAGCCCATGAAAAATGCAGTAGTATGATGTGAACAAGACAAATCATAGTCTTGCGATTCGCGAAAAGAAGAGGGGCAGAGCTTAGCTCGAAAGAAAGCGTAAATAAATAACGTAACGAAAGGTGAGTGCTTTAAAAGGTAGAAAGGAGCTTTACGTAATGAAGTGGAATGCAGAGAGAGGTAGCGTGGAACCTCGGAAGGCAGAATGATAGCCTTATGCGATGAAGGAAATAAATGCAGGAGAGGTAGCATAGAACCTCAGAAGGCAGAATGATAGCCTTATGCAATGCAGGAAATAAATGCAGGAGAGGTAGTGTAGAACCTCAGAAGGCAGAATGATAGCCTTATGCAATGCAGGAAATAAATGTAGGAGAGGTAGCGTGGAACCTCAAAAGGCAGAATGGTAGCGTTATGCAATGCGAGAAAATGCAGGGAGACAGTGCTTAGTCTCGGAAGGCAGAATGGTAGCCTTATGCAGTGCGAGAAAATGCAGGGAGACAGTGCTTAGTCTCGGAAGGCAGAATGGTAGCCTTATGCAGTGCGAGAAAATGCAGGGAGACAGTGCTTAGTCTCGGAAGGAAGAATGGTAGCCTTATGCAATGTAGGAAATAAAATGTGGGGGAGGTAGCATGGAACCTCGGACAGGAGAATGGTAGCCTTATGCAGTGCAGAAAATAAAACGACAGTAAGAGTTCTTAGCTGATGGTAAAGTGCGGTGATACGATTGTTGCGAATGAAGTGTCGTTTGCAATGATGATAATAGTAAGTGTCGGCATGTGCGATGAGTTCTAGAGAGTATCATTGAGAAGAATGCGTCTTGTGGGGATAATAAGATGTCTTGGGATTTTGCCGTATTTGTGCCTGCATCCAAAGAAAAATTGTGAGTTCCGTAAAGGGGAGTGTTAGTTCGTATCCCTACTGGCTCGGCGCGGCCTGTCTGCTTGATGATGATAACTTTGTTTGTACCACAGGGGTAGCGTTGCTAAAACAAGCTGTTTTTGAGAAATAAATATGCATTGTTTTTATAAAATATGATATAATCATATAATCGAAAAAAATAATTTTCTTTCGATGAACCGACAACCACGACGCGGTTCAAGACATTGCAACCTCTCTTGTTGCGGAAATTTGAGGGTCCTCCTCAAAATTCTGCCCTAGTTTGATGGGTGAAGGCTTCTGGCTGTTACTAGTGCGATGCTCGGCTGAACTTGCTTCGTAATTTTGAGGTCCCTCCTCAAAATTCTGTCCGAGTTTCCATTCGTGGGGGGAAATGAAAATTTTATTAAAATGTGACCGAACCATAGGGGTGCCTATGTATTACCTCTTAAACGGGAATCAGGTCAGGCGTATTTCAATTTACAGCATTGAGAAAAGAATAAAGAGTTACACATAGTAGCACTTGACTGCGTCTGAGTTGATTGGTTTAGGCCAAACTTCTCCATCCATTTCTGCAAGTATGAGTGCTCCTCCTGTCAGCGCTCGGTGAACCATGTACGGGCCTTGCCAATTGGGAGAGAATTTCCCTTTTGCTTCGTCTTGATGAGGAAAGATTTTCTTTAACACCAGTTGCCCCGGTGTGAATCGTCTTGGTTTGACTTTCTTGTTGAAGGCTCTGGTCATTCTGTTCTGATATAGCTGACCATGACAAACCGCGTTCATTCTTTTTTCGTCTATGAGGGCCAATTGCTCATAGCGGTTTCTTACCCATTCTGCGTCGCTGAGCTTGGCTTCTTGTATAATTCTCAGAGATGGAATCTCAACTTCAGCAAGAATGACGGCTTGTCTACCGTATACCAACATGTAAGGAGTTTCCCTAGTTGATGTGACAACCGTGGTGCGATACCCCAACAGAGCAAATGATAATTTCTCATGCCATTGCTTGTGCTTATCTATCATCTTTCTCAGTATCTTCTTGATGTTCTTGTTGGCAGCCTCAACGGCTCCATTCACTTACGGTCTGTATGCTGTGGAGTTCTGTGTTTGATCTTGAAGGTTTGACACATGGCTTTCATCAAGTAACTGTTGAGATTGGAACCATTATCGGTGATGATTGACTCTGGAACTCCAAACCGACAAATAATGCGGTCGCGGACAAAGTCGGCCACGACCTTCTTAGTAACTTCTTTGTAAGATGCTGCTTCAACCCATTTGGTGAAATAGTCAATGGCAGCCAGAATGAACCTGTGTCTATTGGAGGCTGCAGGCTCGATTGGTCCAATAACATCCATGCCCTAAGCGGCAAACGGCCAGGGTGAGCTTGTTGTATTAAGCTCACTGGGAGGTACCTTTATCATATCCCCATGTATTTGACATCGATGGCATTTTCAGACATACTGGATGCAGTCTGTTTCCATGGTCATCCAGAAATAACCAGCCCGAAGTATCTTTTTTGTTAGAACAAACATGTTCATATGAGGACCGCATGTACCAGCATGTATTTCCTCCAATAGCTTCGTTGCTTCCTTTGCCTCGACACATCTTAGCAAACACAGATCGGGAGTCCTCCTGTATAGGAATCCTCCGCTGTGAAAGAAATTGTTTGATAACCTTCGAAGAATGCGATTCTGAGTAGCGTTTGTAAGCTCTGGGTACTCTCCCTCCGCCAAGTACTCCTTAATATCATGAAACCAAGGCTTTCCATCTACTTCTTCTTCAACATGGGCGTAGTAGGTTGGTTGATTGTGAATTCCTACCGGGATAGGATCAATGAAGTTCTTTTCTGGATGCTGGATCATAGATGACAAGGTAGCCAATGCATCGGCGAACTCATTCTGGATTCTGGGGACGTACCAGAATTCAATCTTTGTGAACCTCTTTCTCAATTCCTGCACACGGTGTAGGTATGGAAGTATCTTGGAATTCTTGGTCGCCCATTCTCCTTGGCCTTGGTGTATCAATAAGTTTGAGACACCAATCACTAATAATTCCTGAACATTCATGTCGATGGCCAAGTTGAGCCCAATGATGCAGGCCTCATATTTAGCTATGTTGTTTGTGCAGGGGAACCTGAGTTTGGCGGATACCGGGTAGTGCTGACCAGTTTCTGAAATTAAGATTGCTCCATTACCCACGCCTTTGAAGTTTGCGGCCCCATTAAAGAACATCCTCCAACCGTCGTAGGATTCTGCAATGTCCTCTCCTACGAATGACACTTCTTCATCGGGAAAATACGTTTTCAATGGTTCGTATTCTCCGTCCATAGGAGTTTCAGCAAGATGATCGGCTAATGCTTGTCCCTTGAATGCCTTCTGAGTTACGTAAATGATGTCGAACTCACTTAACATGATATGCCATTTAGCTAGCTTACCGGTGGGCATTGTCTTCTGAAAGATATACTTTAGCGGATCCATCCTCGATATGAGGTACATTATGTAGGCACAGAAATAATGCCTCAGCTTCTGCGCAACCAAAGTCAAAGCAAAACATGTGCGCTCTAATAGAGAATATCGGGCCTCATATGGAGTAAACTTCTTGCTGAGGTAGTAAATTGCTTGCTCTTTCCTCCCTGTTTTGTCATGTTGCCCGAGAACGCAACCGAAAGCTCCATCTAACACAACAAGGTAGAGTAATAGAGGTCTACCCGGCTCTGGCGGTACCAAGACTGGTGGTGCTGAGAGGTACTTTTTGATTCTGTCGAAGGCCTTTTGACAATCCTCAGTCCATTTGGTGGCAACATCCTTTCTTAGAATTTTGAAAAACGGTTCACAAATGACAGTGGACTGGGCTATGAACCGGCTGGTATAATTGAGCCTTCCCAGAAAACTCATAACATCCTTCTTGTTCCTTGGTGGTGGAAATTCTTGGATGGCTTTGACCTTTGATGGATCTAGCTCTATTCCTCGACGACTGGCAATGAACCCTAGCAGCTTGCCAGCAGGAACCCCGAACGCACACTTTGCGGGGTTAATCTTCAGATTGTATTTCCTTAACCTGTTGAAGAACTTTCTCAAATCTTCCACGTGATCAACAGCTTTCTTTGACTTGATGACGACGTCGTCCACATATACTTCGATATCCTTGTGAATTATGTCATGGAATATAGTAGTCATGGGTCTCATGTAAGTGGCCTCTGCATTCTTCGGACCGAATGACATCATCTTGTAGCAATACACTCCCCACGGCATAATGAATGCCGTTTTCTCAGCATCTTCCTCGTCCATCCAAATTTGATGGTAACCAACAAAACAATCTACAAAGGACTGCAGCTCGTGCTTGGCACAATTATCAATTAAGATGTGTATGTTTGGCAGGGGGAAGTTGTCTTTTGGACTGCCCTGTTGAGATCCCGGTAGTCGATGCAGACTCTGACCTTCCCATGTTTCTTTGGTACATGCACAATGTTGGCTAACCATGTAGGATATTCGACCACCCGGAGAACCCCGACGTTGATCTGTTTGGTGGTCTCTTCTTTGATTTTCAGACTCATGTTTGGTTTGAACTTCCTGAGATTTTGCTTCACTGGTGGGCATGTTAGATTGGTTGGCAGCTTGTGGGCCACAATAGAAGTACTGGGGCCAGTCATGTCGTCATATGACCAGGCGAATATGTCCTCATATTCCCTTAAGAATTCCACATATTCCTCATTTTCTGACGGCGACAGATGCATGCTGATGCGTGTTTCTTTGACGATCTCTGCGTTGCCCAGGTTTACGACCTCAGTCTCGTCCAAGTTAGACTTAGGTCTATTCTCAAAGTTCTCGGCCTCTTTAAAAATATCCTCAGGTATATCATCCTCGTCTGACTCGGAATCCTTTTGTTGCGTTGCCTCGTTACAGGTCACAGTCGTCGGTTCATCAAGATAAGTAATAGTAATTATGTGTAAATAAAGTAATGGGGAGGAAAGCAGTAGCAATTAAATATAAGATTTATAAAGAAATTTGGGAATGCTTTGATAAATTGAATAATAGTTTAAACATGGGAGCTCTTTCTTGCAGAAATTAAAATGCGAGAAGAAAATTCTTTTAAGTAAATAAACTGTAAATAATGCTTGTTTTGTTAGACTTGCTACCCCGAGGCTCGACGGGCTTTGGTTGTCCTGACGGACCAATTGTTGAGACATGATCCCTTGCTCACGACTTGTATAGAAGAGCCTTCCTCCCCCTCCTCTTCAAGAATGACACAGCAGTCCATGTCCTCGTCATCCTGAAATAGATCCCATATTGCCGCTAGCGCCTCCTCCTCGTCTATACCATATGTGATGTCAGTTGGCTGGAAAGTATGCTCTATGTGTAGTATTGGCTTCTCCAATAGGTAGTAGGGTCCGCGCCATGATGGCGACCAGTCCTTGAACTCCTCCCAAGTGTACTCGTACCCTAGACGAAAAGTGGTACCGTGCTTCTTGAGTGTTATTGGCTTTGTTATTCCCTGAAGATGCTTACCGAGCCCTTTACCCGGATCGTACCCTTGCCAGTTCAATATTCTTTCGGTCTTACTGTCCCACCACTTGTCCTTGTCAATGGTGTTAACACGTTCAACGTTGTGGTAGATTTCTCCACCCAACTTCCTCCTTCCATCGATGACTGAAAAGGTCTGGCGACCGTAGATATGGTTGCTACCGTCGCCATGAATGATTACCTCTTGGTGATTCCATTCAAACTTCACAGCTTGGTGTAAGGTTGATGCCATGGCCCCAACCGCGTGGATCCAAGGTCGTCCCAACAGTAAATTGTGGGCGCAGGCACATCTATCACTTGGAAATCTACATCGAACCAAGTTGGTCCCATCTGTAAGCACAAGGTGATTTCTCCCATGGTGGACCTCTGCAAACCATCGAAGGCTTTTACATTGATTTCTCCTTCCTTTATCTCATGTAGACTTTTGCCCAATTTCTTGAGCGTGACCAGCGGACAGATGTTGAGGCTGGAACCCCATCAATTAGGATCCTTGTGATGAAATGATACTCATATTGTACCATGATGTGTAGTGCTCTATTATTCCCTAACCCCTCGGGCGGTAGCTCATCTTCATGGGAAGTGATCTTGTGGCTCTCCAGTACCTGGCCCACCATGTTGGCCATTTCCCCACTAGTGATATTGTCTGGCACGTATTCTTCACTCATCACCCTTAGCAAAGCACTCCTGTGAGTTTCAGAGTTTTGTAACAGGGAGAGGATGGATATCTGAGCTGGCGTTTTGTTCAACTGGTCGAGGATTGAGTATTCCTTGGCTTGTATATTTCTCCACTGATCGTCTGAACCTGTTACAATGATGGGGGGACGGTTGTTGGCCTACTTGCTAGACTCAGCCAAATGTTCAGGGGTATAAACTCTGCCAGTTCTCCTCATACCCTGTGCAGCGATGGCTTCTTCAGACTTTCCTTTACCTTTCCTCCTTGCTTTAGCGGCATAGTCCCACGGAATTGCGTCTGAGTAAAAGGGTGTCGTTGTTGACATTGCCACTAGAATAGGTGTAGTCATTCTTATTCCTGCCGGAGTATATGTTATAGATGGCCAGACTGCAACTTCGAGCGGTCGTACAAACTCGACTTCGATCGGCCCTGGGGCCTTTCCTTTTGTGGGTGGTCTCGATTCAAACTCAAGTGGAATGGACATGTTTACCTCAGCTTCCTTAGATGGCTGCATCTGGAACACGATCGGATTAAGAGTAATTGCAGGCTTCTTCGGATCACCCTCGGCAGTTAGCCCAATTTATCCCTCGGGATCCCAGTCATCTTCAAGCTCAATCATGTGGACACCACCTTTATGGTCAGGCAGCGGATTATTACGAACATTAGGAGCAGGGTCCTTGGCTATAATGATCTTGTTATCTATGAGGGTCTGTATCGTGTCCTTCAAGGAATGGCATTCCTCGATGGTATGTCCCTTCATGCCGGAGTGGTAAGCACATGTTTTATTTGGGTTGACCCACTGAGAAGCGACAACGGGAATGAGTGTGACATAACCGGCGGCTTTGAGCCTTTTGAATAATTGGTCAATGGGTTCAGATATGGTGGTATACTGTTTTGGTGGATGACGGTCGAAGTTTGGGCGAGGTCTTGGGAAGTTTTGGCGATTAGGTGGTGATTGGTAGTGAGAAGGTTGGGAATTGTAGGCATTATAGATGGGAGCTGGTTGGGGGTATCTGGGCGAGGTAGGCTGATATGTGGTGGTGAAGGTGTTTGGTATTGAAATGAGGGTGCTTAGTAGCTTGGGGATGGTTGGTACGTGAAGGAGGGTGTAGGGTATACTTGGTATTTGGGAGAGGACTTGGCTTGTTGTGCCACCATCACGGCTCCTACATCCTTTTTCTTGGACACACCACCGGATTGTAGAGCTTTATTGGTAGCCTGTAAAGCTTCAAAATTAGTAACCGTACCGTTTTTGATACCTTCCTCGATTCGCTCTCCCAACTTGATGATATCAGAAAACTTGTGCCCCTCGACCATCATCAGTCGCTCATAATACTGAGGATCCTGAGCGCGCACAAATCATTTCTTCATTTGTTCCTCTTCCAAGGCCAATCTGACCTTGGCAGCTTCTGACCTCCAACGAGTAGCATACTCGCGAAAGGTCTCTGTTGGTTTCTTCTTCAAGTTCTGGATGTAGAATGTATCCGGTGCATTCTCCGTGTTGAACCTGAATCTATCCATGAAGTCCGTAGCCATGCTTACCCAGTTAGTCCATTTCTTTGGATCCTGGCTGATGTACCAGGATAATGCATCTCCTTTTAAACTCCCCATGAAGAGTTTCATGCGAATCCTCTCATCTTTTCTGACGCCGACCAATTTGTCACAGTAAGTCCTCAGATGGACTCTTGGATTACCAGTACCATCGAAAATATCGAACTTAAGAGGTTTGTACCCCCCGGGCAGTTCAACATCGGGCTGTATGCAAAGATCCTCATAGTTCAACCCCTCAATCCCTTTAACTCCTTCGACGCCCTGAACTCGGTTGGTCAATTTCTTGAGTTCCTCGGCCAGATTCCTGATGATCTTATCCTTTTCGTCGGACTCATGGGTATGCAGTGTGGAATGAGCTATGGTTTCCACATAAATGGGATTATCGTAAGCCTGGAAGTGGTCTCTCGTCTGATCCTGGAGAGGCGGAGTGTTGTAGTGACATGTGTGGCGTTGTGCTGGTGTAGCTGGATCTTTGGGGTGATTGGGTTGTTTGGGGACGTTTTTTGGTAAAGTGGGATGAACGTATGGGACGTTGAGGGAGAATGATAAGTGGGCCAAGTTCTTGACTTGATCAAGTTCCTCTTGGAACTTTAGCAACTTCTTCTCTAGTGGAGACATACCTTCGTGCAGAAACTGAATACCCTGACCATCAGTGATCTCAACCTGTTCATCCCTGTTGTCTTTTCTAGTACCGCTTGCATATGCCATCTTAGTTTTACCCTTGATTTTTCTATTGGGAGGACTGGGAGGAGGGCCCTTTGATCTTGTGCAATAAGTTGTTGATGCCAGAGTGCACGAACTAACCTTTGGGAAGGGGAATAACTAAAGAAAAACAAAAAAAGTAGTGAAGTTAGTGAGGAATCATAAAACATTGCGATATTTTAAACACGTAGTGCGGAAATGTAAAGCACGTCCTAAGTTGGGGAACCTCTTTGTACTCGAGGTAGGCCGAGCAACAAATTAATTTGGAGAACTTGGAATGCTAAATGCCTCATTTTATTGATGTAAAAATGGACGAATCCAAAGACAATACAAAAACAATAAGCAAGAAATAAAATCACTAATGGCCATCGGCCTTATTACATTGGTAAAGCGGAAAAGAAAATCCTATCTAATTGGGTCCCAAAAGGACCTTCTCCAAGCTTGGCCCTCTTGTCATATTTTAGATCATGGTGAGTCTGGGGACTTCGTGCCTCGTTTCCTGCGAACAAAAAAGGTTAGGCCCTTACCCTCACCAGACTCGGCTATTTAACATCAATAATTAGCATGAGCATTTAGTTCCCCAAATAAATGCATAGAACGTGAAGGTGTCCGTTTGGGTTCCAGGGAAACCCAATGGACTTTGGACAAGGCTATCTTAATGGCTATTATGCGGACAACACATTAGCCTGGCTAGGTTTGATCATGATGCATGCAACATACAATAGAGTAAGGTTTCTATTGGGGTTTTAGACTGGTACCCTTGAGCGGACAACTCAAGGGGGAAGGCACGGAACCGTCGACTGCACCGCTGATCGACTAGTTTTACCGCAAATATGCCTTTCCAAATTTAGGGGTGATAATATTGGAATAGTGCAACCACTCATTGTAAGCGTTGCTATATGTTTTTGTTTGGCATGGGTGGAATATGAATGCGGAGCATGATATGCAATAATAAGCATTAAAACATATAGGCATGTATTTTCACGTTGAGGAAAACGGTAAAGAATGGAAATACAACAGTTATAATGGAAAGCGGTTACAAAGAAAACATGAAGATATGTTAGTTTTGCTTAGACAAATAAGTACTTGCAGATTTAAACAATTAATAACATGTAATGGGGAGTAGGAAAGGGTGTAAGCATTTAAACAGAATACATTTCCAAATTCACAAGACAACATCTAATGGTATAAGCCTAGGGAAGACATCCCCAGCAGAGTCGCTATGCTATCGCGCCCCCTTTTTCTAGCGCAGGGGTTAGGTACGGAGAGATCAGGTTTATGATATTTTGGACAACTCCTTAATAGAAAGGATTTAAGGAAGAGTCGCCACCTAACGATTTTTTATGGTGCGTTAGGGCACCTAGAGTTGATAACTCATAAACTAGTTTGCATTACCAGAGATAGGGTAAAGGCTTGAAATTATCCCAAGGGGAAGGTGTTAGGAACCCCTCAAGATTCACAAATGTGGGTCCCAGCCAAGAAATTTTGTGAATTTGGATGGTTGAACAAGTAGCAAGTAAGGTTCATATAAGAGAGGATTTCAAACAAGTATGAAAATCTTTAAAGGTTTTTGAAAAATTTAGAATAAACATTTGAAAAGAATTGTCCTAGGTTTTAAGTAATACGGATCACATCAATGCACTACCCGATATGTCATACCTCGAAGAGGCGGCTACACGTGCTATTAGCGCACCGATCATCATATCTATATTCTACCCTTCCCACCCCGTAAAGGTTATTTAAAGCGCGTGCGTCGGTCACGAATGCTTATTACGTGCTATTACACGTCCCATTCTATAAGTCTTGGGGGTATTTAGGACTACTAATGCTACAAGGTGAGTACTAGACTGAACTCCTGGGTTTAAAAGGATACAATTCTAAGCAACATGTAAAACAAATAGTACTACAGATATGGGAACATAAATGGGAAGATAAAGGGCTCACAGATCCCTCCACAAGTGAACACGTAAATAGCAAGTCTCAAACACAATCAAGGTCTCAAAGTCAGGATTTAAAACAAGAGTTATTGAGTTGAAAATCAGTAGGTTTCAACAGTTTTAGTAAAAGGATATGTTTTGAAAACTTAGTAGTGAAAGCAAAAGGTTAAGTTAAGACGGAGCAATTCAAAAGGATGATTGATTTTCAGAAATGCAATAGTTTAGAGACAGCCGTAAGAATCAAGAGTGCGTAGCAGTTTAAAGCTTTCAACAAAAGCGAAGAATAACTTTTAGAAAATCAGTAATCAGAAGTAAAGCAAGATTTAAATAAAGCAGTAATTCCAAACAGGAACCCAGTAATCCAAAATGAGGTAGGGATCCAGTAGTTTAAAGGAGTTTAGTAAGAAATGGAAAGTGAGTAAATTGTTTCGGGAAAAACATGTAGTTTAAAATATAGAGCAAAAATTCAAAAAATAGGATGATGCTTGAACAGAGTAAGTTGACCCAGAAATCTAGTAATTTGAAATAAAATAGGAGTCAGGTAAATTTCAGTAAAGGAGGAATGATTTCACGATCATGAGCAGGAGTTTTAGAGAAAAGTGGAGTGAACTTCAAAAGAAATAAAGCAAGAGTGAAAAGCAGCAGATTTCAAAATCTAAGAAGAGACTGATTGGTTTTAACACTAGCAAGCAAAACACAATTAGTTTGTTTTAATACGTATTAGGCCTAAAGTTTGCCTACGCGCCATATACATTGCCTACTTATTTTAAAGGGCGAACATGCATATTTAGTTCTGATTTTAAGAGAGATAAATGATGATACATTTGCAGAAAAACGTTTCAACCAATTAACCACATTTTTTTTGGCGAGATTATTAGATTAGGTACATGTTAACTATGCGTTCAACAGAGTATAATTGAAAACAGACATGTTGAAAGCAAAATCCTAAGGAACATGATATCTAATGCATATGGGAATACCTAAAAGACATGGTTTCTAATTGTCATGCTTATGAAAATGCAACAGAAGTACGTTATAGCAGTTTTATTACTGGTTGTAATTATTAACTGTGAGCAGGGCTTATAAAATAACATGAATATAACAATTATGCTGAAATAAGAGCCTAAACATGACTTCTAAGGCATGGAATGCATGTCCTAAGCATGGTACTATTACACACATAGGTAAGTAAAATCCTATAGTCATGTTTTCTACCCATACTATACTAAACATGCATAGTCCCCTCCCACATTCACTATCCAACCCCAATTATTCATTTACAAATTATTACAGGCCAATAATAATAAATTACATTAATGAAAGGACAAATAAGAAGCTACTTCTATAGGGAGCCTTCAATCAGGCCCAATCTCCCAGCCTCACTTCTTTCGAGTTTCACAACCTTACATGGCCTGGGTGCGGCAAAGTTCCCTAGGGCCCCAAATGGGTCCCTGGCCAATACCAGCACCCAAGCTAAATTGCCAAGATTTTAACAACGTGCAGCGTGGAATTACCAGCCTTGTGTGTCAAAGTTCAATGAGTACTCAGGGGTACTCAAGGCAATGCTCACACGAAGGGGGTGGGACCTAATTTCTAAGAGTAATGTGAAGTGCTTATAGTGTAAAAAGTGTTGAGTTTGAAAGAGTTTTGAAACAGCAGTTTTGAAAAAATGACTTCAAAGAACAATGTAAGAGTTTCACAAAAAGGAAAATAGTTTGCAAAAGAGAAAGAAACAGGCCAATCACCACCCAGCAAAGGTGTAGGGTTCAAACTCAACAGGGAAAGGGAGTTGGGGACAAGTAATTCATATGTTAGCAATAGAATGGAGTTACATATTCACATAGTTACCACATAGTTGTCACAAAGCAATCATAGGTTGATAGGATCAGAAGTATATAGCATTTAGAAATCAGATGGAGGGATACAAGTTGCAGCATGAGAGGCTAAATAGAAGATGATAGCATGTAACACTGGTCATGTTGAGATGAGAAACATCAACCCATAAACGAGTAAGCATACTAGTTACATAAGTCTCACACAAAGTCACACATGAGGAAACAGGAGACATATTAGGCTAAGAGGAAAAGTAGGGGCATGTTAATTACACAGTAGAGAATTATAGAGAATCACATGGATAAAGCAGCACAACAAAAGGGAAAGGACATTATACAGTCATGTTAATTACATGATAGGCAGTAGAACCACAAGATAAAGCAGAAAAGGAACAATAAGTAGATAAACAAGAACTGAAGCATATTGTGTGGAGATACTATAAAACTAACTTAGAGACATACCAGTCGAGTGATAGAGAATAGCAAAATGCAAAAAGATAGAGCAGCAACAACATTATGCAGAATAAGAGAGCAGTAGAGGACAATAGTATACAGATGCAAGAGAGCAACTATGATTACTTAGGCTTGGCTTTCAGCCACCTGAGTGGTCAATAACTAGTGTGAAAATCAAGACATGAGGGGTATGAAAGCAAAAAGAACTCAGAACAATGTCAGTGCTATGAGCTTTGAGTTATGCCTTAGTGATATGTAGTGTATAAATTTGTTCGTATCAGTCAAAAGTGTGTCTGTAAAGAGAGAAGGTAGGGTATATATAGTTGAAAAGCAAGTAGTGAATAAGGTAAAAATCAAGTCATGTAGTAATTGGAGGAACTCGAAATCAATTAATCAGGAAATTAAGGCAAGTACTCCCTTAACTCAAGGGATTTTATTCAAACGGTAAAAATCAGTAATATAGAAGGCAAGAAGAATCAGTACATGATTAATAAGGAAGAAAACAATTTTAGTTCAGTAATTTTGGGACTCGGAATCAATTAATGTAACAAGCAGTGCACGTACTCCCTTAATTAAGGGAGTTAACTTCAAACGGTAATAAGCAGGTAACAAATTAGGAAAGAGACTATACATAGCTTTGAGGAAATAATTCAAGCAGCAAGTATAGAACATACAAATTAGGCTAGATACATAATACTCTAATTAAGTAAACAATGTAAGAATCAATTAACAACATAGTCAATCACATAATAAGGCAAGAGATAAAAGGAAATCAGTAAAGATGTTGTCACAGGAAAGTAGTGAGGCTAGCCTCGAGTGAGGTTCAAATCAAGGGAATCAATACCAAATCAAAGGAAAGTTTTTGCACAAATAAGGAAACAATTCAGGCTCAACCAAGAGTTATAAGGAAAATACACGGAATTACAACTTTAAGGAAAGTACCACAGCCTTAAGAGAACTCGTAAGAATCAGTATAAAATCACCATGTAAACAATTAATAGGATGGATAGTCTAGTTTACTAAATGATATATAGCCCGTTTTGAACAATATTAGGGAGAACCCTAAGAAAAGAACACAGAACAATAGGGGATTGAAACACTAGCACCAAAATTAAGCAGAGATCATAGAACTACGAGAAGAATCCAGAGGAACACACAAACAAGCAAACATGATGAACATAATACGAATACAAACCCTAAAACTGGGGTTTCATCATAAACATGAGATTTAAGCAGGAAAAATGTCTAAAAATATACTAGAACTCAAGATTAGCATTAAAAATCAGAAGATAAAGCGTTTTCAAAAGGGGTTGAGAAACCCTAGTTTCAAAAAAGGGACAAAGCGTTTTAAACTTGAATATTTGTAAAGATCAAGTAGAGAAAGATTCAAAATATGAAGGAATGAGTCGAAAATCGTAAAAATACAGAGATTTAAAGGTTTGGGTCAGGATTAGGGTTTCGTGAGAAATCAAGGAGAGAAGTAAGGAAAAACCTTGCTGTGAAACTCAGGACAATGGCGTTTAGAGCACCATTGAGTCAAAAACCATCGGAGACGGCCGGAAACAGCCTTAGGCGGAGCTTCCAGTGGTGGTCCGGCATGGTCGGAACCCATGGAAGTCTCAGAGATTGAAGAGATCGAAGAGATAAGGCTTCAAGGCGGCTGGTGGTCGAAAGAGGTGAGACTGGAAGTTGCCGGAGAAAGCCATCGGAGAAGACGAAGAACTAGAAGGTTCTAGAGAGAAGGGGTGAAGAAGAGACAGATGAGAGAGAGAGTTCTCTTGAAGAGTGAGAGACGGGGAGGGGGTTGGTTAGGGTTAATTAAGGTAAGCCTTGGTCTGGGCCGTTGATTTGAATTAATCAACGACTAAGATTGAAGCCGAGATTGGGTCGGGTATGGATTGAAGACTGGGTTGGGGTAATTGGGCTGATTGGGTTGGATATTTTAGGGGTTTAAATGTGGTTAATATTTAAACAAAAATAGGCTAGATGTCAAATACTAAATAAATAGGTAATTAATTAATTAATTAAAATAGCCAATAATTATATAAAAATGAAATTAATCTAGAAATAAGTAAGATTACAGTAATTGGCTAATATTAAGTGTAAAATACATAATTTTTGAATTAAAATAATATGAAATGTCTAATTGGGCCATAATTGCAAAATTGTTGTAATTGGAATTAAATAAAACCCAATTGGCCAATTTGTGAAATAATTGGATTTTAATAGATAAGAATGATTGTAAATGACATACTGAACCGGAAAATATAATGAAATTATTTAGAACACAATTTATGAATTATTTAAAATATGAAATATTAAATAAATGGGAAATAATAAAAATATGGAAAAATAGGAAAAAATACCCATTATTGCAAAGAGTAATTTTGAAAGCTTATATGCGAGTTCGAAAATAATTTGAGGAAAAATTGGGTATCAACAAGTATGTAATTTCTTCCAAGTCCACCCTTACATACACTAAGTCGTACACTGTAAAGATCGATAGCTTGAAGATGCCCGCTGGATATCAACCTCTCTAATTTCAGCAATTCGACGACAAGGGTAATCCAAAGCAACATGTGGAACATTCAAAGTTTTTCTCTTGAGTAATTAAGTGAACAGTGTTTTAGGGCAGACTTATAAAAAGAACTACGTGAGCAAAGTTAAGATGGGTGTTCTGATGCCTATAATAGGAGGTGACAAAGAGTTTGCAACTTCCTGACTCTTTAACGCAGATTGTTCTGTGGCTAGATAGGTTTCATGAAAATGGAGAACAAACTGATAAGGAGTTTGGCTTTTCTTTGGAGTTGCCGAGCTTGAGCTACACTAGTGGACTTTATGGACGTGGAGTGGTCTGCAAGCGCTAGAATCATTACAAATGCAATTAACCTTAGGGAATCATGATCACTACTTTATTGAATATGGTTTTATACAAAAAATATGTGGGAGTCATTTTCCACAATTATTAAAAAAAAAAACCAAATCCCTACTAATAGGGCAAACAATTTAGCAAGTTGAGCAGATGTTGCAATTGAGCTCTTGGCGAAACCCACAACCCACAACCCATGACCCCACCACCTTGTCGTCCTTTTGTCATAAACGTTTCACAATTATTTTACTAGTCCCTATACATACATAGAATTTCTTAACAAGATGAAAGCTCTAACCAAACACAATTTGAGCTCACAGCTAGTGACTGACGTGCCTTTTTCTTTTGGGTAATGACTGTCGTGCCTTTTCGTGTGCGAGCAAAGCTATATTGGTACATACTCAGTTTGGTACACAGACTAAATTATATTTGAATTATAGCTTTAAGATAATAATCTCTTGGCTAATTTATCCCACCTTAAAGGTGAGATAAAATAATTTCAAGCTTGATGAAATATCCATGGTTAAGTCTATAATTAAATTCATACTATGTTACCGTACACAAAATACACTTTAAATTTAATCTACACCTTATCCCACTATATCTCACTTTATCCAGCATACCGAACGACCCCATAGAGCTGGCTATTCACATTGCAAATTTGACAAATAAGTACATAAAAAATTAGACTAGTGCCTCTACAAGATGAGCCCATTAGGGTTACTTGGTGGCTACTCCACCCAAACCCTAAGTCATGCCTATAAATAAGACTACATATATCCTTCAAAACCTTCTCATAAACTCAATAGACTCTTGGAATACGCACAAAGTTATCAAATACACAATCTCTGAAATTTCATAAAACTCTTGAAATATTCATTAAGCGTTCAAAGACATATCAAATATGTCTTGCTCAAAGTTATAGTAACATTCAATATCTAAATGGAGTGTTAGAGTTGTTACCCACAATTTTTGTCAACAAAATCCTTTTTTATAGTTTTTTTGTGATTGCAGTTTTATTTTCCGCAGAAATTGATTGCAAATAAATTGGAACGCCCTGTGGGAAAATATCTACCTATCATCTCAACGTTTAAATCATCAAAGTTCAATATCATCAAAATGGCTTCTTAGAAAATCAACTCGAGATCAACTTCCATCAATGTTGCTAATTTTAGGTTCTTCGCTGATGTGGAAACGATCCTCGATGTTACCTTTGGAAGCTTTTGGACCAGTAACTAGGACCAAAGAAAGATCTTTAAGAAAACAATCACACTAAGTGTCATCCGCATCATTCCCCATTTTCGGATATTCACCCTCCAAAGGAGTAAGGTCCTCTACGAACGCACCTGAAGGAGGAAGCGATGTTGCTGGAAAAATTAAGAAAACTTGAGCTCTTCTTAACCTCTCCGGATCCAAGAACTCTGTTGTGAAGGAATATGATTATACTTCAAGTGATGAATCCTCCCCACTTACACCGTATAGCGTGAGCCAATTGAGGATGGATCTATGCAACGAATCATGCTACTCCCCTTCGTACATGACAATCATGCAAGCAATATCGACGAATGCTTTATATATGGAGGATCAGTTGGAAAACTTAACAAAAGTAATTACAGGCTTGACCGAGTTCATGCAAAATAAATATGCTAGAGTTGATAAGTTAATGGATATGGTTGGAATCTTGCTGAAAGATTAATCCAACCATGTGCCTGGCAAGATCCCAAAAGTTCCAGAATGTGATCCGCCCCAAGTCAAGTAGCATCTGCTAAGGCTATCCATATCTCACTTTAGGAGATGATTCCAATTTATCAACTAAAGGATATCATTTAAGGGACAATAAAAACTAAGTACGAAGTTTCTTCCAAGTCCTCCCTTACATACACGAAGTCGTACACCACAAAGATCGATATCTTGAAGATGCCTCCTGGATATCAACCTCCCAAATTTCTGCAATTCGACGTCAAGGGTAATCCAAAGCAACGTGTGGAACACTTCATTGAGACAACAATAATGATGGGAATTATGGATATTATCTCGTCAAGCAGTGTGTCCTCTAGCCAGAGGAAAATTCTTTTGATTGGAATACGAACCTCGAGGCATAGTTGAAATCAACTAGAGCAAGAGTTCCTTACCCACTTCTATAGCATAAGGCACACCATGATCATGGTGGAACATACAAATACTCGTGGACGGAAATATGAACCAGTTATTGACTTTATTAATCGATGGAGGAATGCAAGCATCAACTGCAAAGATAGATTTAGAAAAGAGTCTAGAATAGAAATGTGCATCCAAGGCATGCATTGGTGACTTTGTTGCATCTTGCAAGGCATAAAGCCTAGGACATTCGAAGAACTTTCAACACGTGCCCATGACATAGGGTTAAGCATGACCTCTTCTGGGAATTGAAGGTTGCCTGTTTACAAGCCTCGTAAAGGGAATGAAAAGCAAGTTGTTAAAAGATGGAGAAAGCTTATGCCCAATTCAGAAGGCAAAGAAGCTATGAATATCAACACATCAGCTATGAATTTTACAACAAATTTGAGCAAGATGAAGAGTATGAAATCCACTTCTTTTACAGATAATCCAAGTGGAAAGTTGACTATAAAAGAAACGCAAGAAGATTATTCATTTATAGATTATGATGCCCCAGTAATATTTGAAGAACTCCTTGAGCTAAAGCTCATTGATCTTCTGGAGATGAAGCGACCATATGAAGCTAGAAAATTAATGTTCAAAAAACTACAAATATCAATGACTTGTGAGTCACCCTCTTGAGAATCGCTTTATCTTCAATGTTAAATTTATGGACTTGGCTCGTAAAAAGAAGATCGTGCTTGAAGATGAGAAGGCAAGTGTGAACCAAGTCTCTATCATCTTTGCCTCATTCCATCCATATGGGTTATGCAGTCTTGAAAAAAGTAAAGATATAGAAATAATGGATAATAACAAAGTCGAAGTTGGTCAAGTGGATGATGAAGGTCGGATATTGGTGACTCGCAGTACATGCCGCAAAAGAAGTCCACGAAAAGAGTCAATAGAACAACCAACATGGAAACTGATGATGAACAGACCATTGAAACAAAATCCATCTAAGACTTTGAAGAAATCAAAATTTGAGGTGCACTACCTTCCAAAGCCATGACATCCAATAACTTCGGAGGAATTCATACCAAGTTGGCTCTGCACAAAGATTTCTCATGATAGTGACGCGACCTCCTATTGCAATATTGATGAAAGAAAAGAAAAGAGTAAAGACATATCATTCGCACCATCTTCAGAGCTATAAAATCTCACTGAGTTCATTCCTGAAGAAGATAATTCTTGCGAAGAGAAAGTCACATTCACACATGATGACCTTCTATTAGGTTACACTCCTCATAATCGCCCATTATACATGGTTGGTTATATGCACGATGAAAGGGTAAATATAATTTTGATTGATGGAGGTCCTCCGTGAAAATCTTACCAATTCGTACCGTGAAAGAACTTGGAATCCCCCTGAACGAACTCTCAGAAAGCCGCTTGATAATTAAAGACTTCAATAAGGGGGGAAAAGAGCGATAGGTGCAATCAAATTGGAGATCACCTGTGATGACCCAAACGGTCATCCTAAGTAATTTTAGCTATATCTGTATTTCGAGGCTCCGAAAGCCTCCGTTGATCTCACCTCGATATGCGTGCACATCCTGGGCGTGTAGCCGGGAAGTCTTTATATTGAAATTGGATGAAAAATAGAATTTATGATAATTAAATGAATAAAGTTGACTTTGGTCAACATTTTTGGTAAACGGACCCGGACCCGTGATGTGACGGTCCTAGAGGGTCCGTAGGAAAATATGAGATTTGGGCGTATGCCCGGAATCGAATTTTCGAGGTCCCAAGCCCGAGAAATGAATTTTTAAAGGAAATTGTTTTCTGGAAATAATAAAGGAATTTGAAAATGAATTATTAAGTGAAAGCCGTGTTACCAGGCCATTAAGGTTCCAGAGCCGGGAACAAATTTATTATATGTTATTTGTGCTATCTGTTAAATTTGGTGTAAAACGGACTTGATTTGACGAGTTTCGGATCAAAATGAGAGATTTAGAGTTAGTAAAGTTTTGAGGATAAACTTGAAATTTGGTTAAGAATGTGATTTTAAGCTACCAAGGTCCGAATGCAATTCCGAGGCCGGGAATAGTTCTGCTACATTATTTATGTCTTGTCTGCAAAATTTGAAGTCGTTCCGAGTTGTGTGGGTCGGTTCGGCGCATCGTTATAGAATTTTAGAATTTCAAGTTCTTAAGTTTTGAATTCAGGGGTTTTGGAGGGTGATTTTTAATTTTAGCGTTGTGTTAAGTGTTCCGTGGGCTCGATCAAGTCCGTTTAATGATTTCGGACTTGTTGGTATATTTGGACTGGGGCTCGGGTGGGCCCAGGTGCCTCCCGGACCTCGCACGAGGCCAAAAACCAGCAAAAATCACTGCTGGTGCACAACAACTGGTGTGACCGCAGGTGCGGTTGCCCAGCCGCAGGTGCGGACTGCACCCGCAGTCCAGGCCATCGCGAGTGCGACTCTTCCGCAAGGGCGATCAAAACTCCGCAGGAGCGGGACTGCTGGTGCGGCTCCCAACTTTGCAGATGCGAGCCCAAGGTCCCAGGCCTTTCTTCCGCAGGGGCGATCAATTTCTCGCAGGTGCGAGACCGCACCTGCGGTCCTAAGGTCGCAGGTGTGGAAACCCTTGTTGGAAGCCCTTTTAAATGCCCAAAGATTTCAGGTTTTCTTCATTTTTATTCATTTTCAACCTCCATTAGAGAGCATCCAAGCTTGGGCAACACCTCCCTCGCCCACCCACTGCAAGAGGTAAGTTAAACCCCATAAACTTCTAGTTTTAACATTAATTCCTAGTTAAATTCACTACTAAATCATCTAAAAATGATAGAATTAGGCAGTAATTTTAGGGTTCTTGAGGATTTTGGTATTTTCAATGTTAGGCCATGAATTCTTGTATAAATTACATAACTTCGATCCTTAGACTCCGGGTAATTGATTCCTTCATGAATTTTCGAAAATCCGAACGTGTGGGCCCGGGGTCGAATTTTAGTATTCTTGGAAGAATAGTATGAAATGTATAATTAGTCTTGGGAATTGGTTTATTGAGTATTTATTGATGTTAATAAATCCATTATGTCTAGATATTACCGATTCGGAGTTGGATTCGAGAGGGACGGTTGTGATTGAGGCTTAACTTGCATTTTTGGAGCCGAGGTAAGTGTTTGGCTTAACCTCAGCTTGAGGGATTAGGTATAAAGTCTTATTTGCTATGTGTAACTCATGTCCAACGTATAGGCGTGGTGGCGAGTGCCTATGCGTTGCGGTCAAACATGCCCGTGAGTCATTTGTGATGAAACCTACTGTGTTCTTAATATTCTCCGCTCTATGAGTAATTGATGAATTAAAAGTGATACCTTGAGGTTGTTTCATGATGTGGAGAGTCATTGAGATATTTGTTTCATTTAAGGCTTACACTGTTTAAATTGTATTTCTGATGCGAGGTTGGTTATAGCTGAGACCCCTGTCGGGCATTTTGGTTGAGTTTGTAATTGATGATTTCCCCTTGCCGGGGCAATAGAATTGTATTGAGTATTTCCATGCACTTGAGACTGCTTAGTGTTGACTTTTACATTATATTGTTGCTTTGCTTATTATTTGTCGCACGAGGGGACATGTCGTGCTGACTGTTTGTTACTCATCACACGAGGGGACGTGTCGTGTTGATCATTGATTATTTACACGCACGATGGGACATTCTGTGCCGAGTGATTGTGAGGTTATGCACGAGGGGACATTCCGTGTTGAGTGATTGTGAGGCAATGCACGAGGGGATATTCCGTGCCGAGTGATTGTGAGGCTATGCACGAGGGGACATTCTCTACCGAGTGTTATTATATATGCACGGGGGGACATTCCGTGCCTAGTGATTGTGAGGCTATGCACGAGGGGACATTCTGTGCCGAGTGATTGTGAGGTTATGCACGAGGGGACATGCCGTGCCTTTTGTTGTTCATTATCTGTTTTGAGAAGTTAAATTCCTGCCTTTATCTTTACATTTCAATTATTACCCTGTTCTACCGTACTAGCATTTTGTTGCCCCTTTTACTCCCAACATGTTCTCCCCATATCTGTCTTACTTGCTTATTTCCGTCGATATTCTCCTGTTATTATATAGAATTGCACAGGTACATATATTATTGTCGGTCCTAGCCGGAACCGGTGATCACTGACGGTCGGAGCATCTCATCAGTTCATATAGGAGACATCTAGGTAGACCTGCAGACGTTCGTGGTCCTTGGCGTCACCTTCTACTCTTCACTTTCAGCTCTGTCTTATTTTATATTTCAAAGACAGTCCTAAGTACTTATTTTCAGACCTTTGTTTTTAGTAATATCTTAGACAGTTCGTGAGTATGTGACACCAGTTCTGGGATTTGTATATGGGTTTTACTTTGAAATTGCTATGTTATTTTTGGCTATTTGTTAACCTTCATATCGTTGACCATAGATGCTTTAGTTATCTTATCTGTGTTAATTGTTAATGAATTTTATCTAGTTCAAACGTTGGCTTGTCTAGCGGGTTCAACGTTAGACGCAGTCATGGCCCGAAGGTGGGATTTCGGGTCTTGACAAGTTGGTATCAGAGCTCTAGGTTGCTTGGGTCTCACAACTCACGGACAAACTCGGTAGAGTCTGAGGGATCAGTATAGAGACGTCTGTACTTATCCCCCAGAGGCTGCAAAGTTAGGAATAACTTCACATCTTTCATTCTCTGTCGTGCTAGTTGAATTCTTAATGCTAATTGAGTCTCTATTTTACTCTCTCGCAGATGGCGAGAACGCGTGCTTCCTCATCGACCGACCAGCAGCCTGATCCTCCTATTACAGCTCCTACGAGGGGCTGAGGGCGAGGCCGTGCTATAGGCCGAGGCATAGCTAGAGCTATAGCTCCAGTAGAGTACCCACATGTAGACTTTGCCGGTGAGGTTCCTACTCAGACAGTCCCAGTTGGACCAGCTCAAGTTCCAAAAGGGTTCATTGCCACCCCAGTGCTTCAGAAGGATCTAGTCCGCTTAGTGGGACTCATGGAGAGTGTGGCTCAGGCCGGTCTTCTTCCTACTGCACCATCTGGATCTCAGGCTGGGGGAGGGACCCAGACTCCTGCTATTCATACGCCAGAGTAGTTTGCCACTCAGTTCCAGACTCCGGCACCTCAGACGGCCGGAGTAGTTCAGTCGGGTATTGGGGCACCAGTAGTTGAGGGAGCAGCCATGTCAGCAGACGCTCTGTGGAGGTTGGACCGGTTCACGAAGTTATTCACTACTACATTTACTGTTGCACCATTAGAGGATCCCCAGGATTATTTAGACAGCTGTTATGAGGTTCTTCGGAACATGGGCATTGTGGAGTCCAATGGAGTAGATTTTGCTACATTTCGTCTTTCTGGCACCGCCAAGACTTGGTGGAGAGATTACTGCTTGACCAGACCAGCTGGGTCTGCACCTTTGACTTGGGGTCAGTTCTCCGAGTTGTTCTTGGGAAAGTTCCTTCCAGTTACTCAGAGAGAGGATCTTCGGAGGCAGTTTGAGCGTCTACAGCAGGGCTCCATGTCCGCCACTCAGTACGAGACCAGGTTCATTACGTTGGCCAGGCATGCCATTATGATACTCCCCACTTATCTGGAGAGGGTTCAGAGGTTTATTGAGGGTCTAACTCAGCCCATCAGGCTTCAGATGGCCAGAGAGACGGGTACTGATATTTCCTTTCAGGATGCATCCGATGTGGCTAGGCGCATTGAGATGGTATTATCCCAGGGTGGTGGAAAGGGGTCTGACAAGAGACCTCGTCATTTTGGCCGTTTCAGTGGTGCCTCATCTGGATGCAGAGATCCCTTTGGCAGAGGTCATCCTCCTAGGCCTTATCAGTCGGCACTCCAGGTATCCCGCAGTGCACCTTCGACGTCCATCAGTGCACCGCCGATTCAGAGCTATCAAAGTGGTCATTCTAGTCGTCAGGGAAAGTTCCAGGGTCAGTATTCTCAGCAGCCGATGTCTTGCTTCACTTGCGGTGGTATGGGGCATATTTCTAGGTTTTTCCCCANTGCCAGAGGTGGAGGTCAGACTCATAGAGGTGGAGGGAAGACCATGAGGGGTAGAGGTCAGCCCGTAGCAGGTAGACCCAGAGATGTGAAGGTTAGAGGGGCTCATCCCCGGTGTTATGCTTTTCCTGCTCGTCCAGATGCTGAGGCTTCTGATGCAGTTATTACAGGTACGACATCAGTTTGCAGCCGAGAGGCTTCAGTGTTATTTGATCCGGGTTCTAGATTCTCCTACGTGTCTTCATATTTTGCCCATTATTTGAGTATGCTCCGTGATTCCTTGGGTACTGCTATACATGTGTCTACACCGGTGGGTGATTCTATAGTGGTAGATCGAGTCTACCGTGCTTGCGTAGTAGCTATTGGTGGTCTGGAGACTCAGGTTGATCTTTTGCTTCTTGATATGGTTTACTTTGATGTTATATTGGGGATGGATTGGCTATCTCCCTATCATGCTATTATGGACTGTCATGCCAAGACAGTGACCTTGTCCTTGCCAGGTGTGCCTCGTTTAGAGTGGAGAGGGACTCCTAGTCATCCCTCTGGTAGATTTATTTCTTACATGAAGGCTCGGCGCATGGTCGAGAAGGGGTGTTATGCCTATCTGTCCTATGTTCGTGATTCTAGTGCTGAGGTTCCTTCTATGGAGTCTATGCCCGTGGTTCGTGAATTTCCAGAGGTATTTCCTGCTGACCTGCCGGGTATGCCACCCGACAGGGATATTGATTTTTGTATTGAGCAAATTGAGAGCACTCAGCCCATTTCTATTCCCCCGTATCGCATGGCCCCGCCAGTGTTGAAGAAATTAAAGGAGCAATTGCAGGATTTACTGAATAAAGGCTTCATCAGGCCTAGTGTTTCGCCTTGGGGTGCTCCAGTATTGTTCGTAAAGAAGAAAGATGGCTCAATGAGGATGTGTATTGACTACCGGCAGTTGAATAAGGTTACTGTCAAGAACAAGTATCCTTTGCCGAGGATTGATGATTTATTTGATCAACTTCAGGGTGCTACGGTGTTCTCTAAAATAGACTTGAGGTCTGGTTATCATCAGCTGAGGATTAGGGCTTCTGATGTGCCTAAGAAAGTTTTTCGCACTCATTATGGGCATTATGAGTTATTGGTCATGTTGTTCGGGTTGACTAATTCCCCCCTGATTTCATGGAGTTGATGAATCGGGTATTCAGGCCTTATTTCGACTCATTTGTGATCGTGTTTATAGATGATATTTTGGTATACTCTCGCAGCCAAGAGGAGCAGGAGCAGCACCTTCGAGTCGTCCTCCAGACTCTGAGGGATAGTCAGTTGTATGCCAAATTTTCTAAGTGTGAGTTCTAGCTGAGTTCGGTGGCATTTCTGGGCCATGTGGTATCGGCAGAGGGTATCCGGGTGGATCCAAAGAAAGTTTCAGCAGTTAGAGATTGGCCTAGGCCCACTTCGGCCACAGAGATTCGGAGTTTCTTGGGCCTAGCAGGCTATTATCGTAGGTTCGTGGATGGGTTTTCATCTATAGCAGCCCCTATGACCAAGTTGACGCAGAAATGTGTTCAATTCAGATGGTCGGAGGAGTGTGAAGCGAGCTTTCAGAAGCTCAAGACAGCATTGACCACAACACCAGTGTTGGTATTGCCCACAGGTTCAGGTTCCTATACCGTGTATTGTGATGCTTTGAGAGTTGGGCTTGGTGCAGTGTTGATGCAGGATGGGAAGGTTATAGCCTATGTTTCACGTCAGTTGAAGATTCATGAGAAGAACTATCCTTAGACTCCGGGTAATTGATTCCTTCATGAATTTTCGAAATCCGAACGTGTGGGCCTGGGGTCGAATTTTAGTATTCTTGAAAGTATAGTATGAAATGTATAATTAGGCTTGGGAATTGGTTTATTGAGTATTTATTGATGTTAATAAATCCATTATGTCTAGATATTACCGATTCAGAGTTGGATTCGAGAGGGAAGGCTGTGATTGAGTCTTGACTTGCATTTCTGGAGCCGAGGTAAGTGTTTG
>ML264017.1:0-12239 GCA_005239495.1 Nicotiana undulata | reverse complement strand
TTCAGTTGAGGCTTACACTGTTGAAATTGTATTTCTGATGCGAGGTTGGTTATAGCTGAGACCCTTGTCGGGCATTTGTTGAGTTTGTAATTGATGATTTCTCCTTGCCGGGACAATAGAACTAAATTGAGTATTTCCATGCAGTTGAGACTGCTTAGTGTTGACTTTTACATTATACTGTTGCTTTGTTTATTATTAGTCGCACGAGGGGACATGTCGTGCTGACTGGTTGTTACTCTTCACACGAGGGGATGTGTCGTGTTGATCATTGATTATTTACATGCACGAGGGGACATTCCGTGCCGAGTGTTATTATATATGCACGAGGGGACATTCTGTGCTGAGTGATTGTGAGGTTATGCACGAGAAGACATTTCGTGCCGAGTGTTATTATATATGCACGAGGGGACATTCCGTGCCGAGTGATTGTGAGGTCATGCACGAGGGGACATTTCGTGCCGAGTGTTATTATATATGCACGAGGGGACATTCCATGCCGAGTGATCGTGAGGTTATGCACGAGGGGACATGCCGTGCCTTTTGTTGCTCCTTATCTGTTTTGAGAAGATAAATTCCTGCCTTTATCTTTACATTTCGGTTATTACCCTCTTCTACCGTACTAGAATTTTTGTTTCCCCTTTTACCCCCAGCATGTTCTCCCCGTATCTGTCTTACTTGCTTATTTTCGTTGATATTCTCTTGTTATTATATATAATTGCACAGGTATATACATTGTTGTCGGTCCTAGCCTCGTCACTAGTTAGCCGAGGTTAGGCTCGGCACTTACTCAGTACATGGGGTCGGTTGTACTGATGCTACACCTGCACTTCTTTATGTTGTGCAGGCTACGCAGCCGGACGCGATGATCACTGACGGTCGGAGCATCTCATCAGTTCATACAGGAGACATCGAGGTAGACCCTGAGACGTTCGTGGGCCTTGGCGTTACCTTCTACTCTCCACTTTCAGCTCTGTCTTACTTTATATTTCAAAGACAGTCCTATGTACTTATTTTCAGACCTTTGTTTTTAGTAATCTCTTAGATAGTTCGTGAGTATGTGACACCAGTTCTTGGATTTGTATATGGGTTTTACTTCGAAATTGCTATGTTATTTTTCGCTATTTGTTAACCTTCATATTGTTGACCATCAATGCTTTAGTTATCTTATCTGTGTTAGTTGTTAATGAATTTTATCTAGTTCAAACGTTGGCTTGTCTAGCGGGTTCAGTGTTAGACGCAGTCATGGCCCGGAGGTGGGATTTCGGGTCTTGACATCACCATCAGAGATATGCAATCAAATGCATGGCTACATTTGATCGAAGCAAAGACTTCAAACAACGTATTGCTTTGGAGGCCTTGGACACATGAGAATAAAGCAGCTCCATCTACCTACCATCAATGTTTGAAGTACTACAAGTATGAGGTCGAGAAGAAGATAAGTAATGATAACAAACCATTCACTAAGGCTGGGTCGCACTTCGATGATGCAAAGTTCCTACTTGAATAACTACGTTATGAAGGAGCTAAACGTTGATGATGTCATAAAGAGAAAGAATGATGAGTCCATGATTAAAAGAGCTTAGGTGGCTGCTGGTAAAGCCAAAGATGTTTCTAAGGAGGTACAATCTAGCTCGAATAAATCTCATAGAGGGAACATTGTGTCTTATGGAAATAAAGTAACTCTTGCGCTCCACTTAGTCCCTACAAAGTGATGAGTGGAGATTTTGACTACTTATTTGCACCTTTTTATTTTCGTTTTAGTCCAAAAGCGTTTAATTGTATTCCCAAAAACTGAAGAAATATGCTTAATTGCAGGAATATTTGGAAAATGATCCTCAAAGATGTAATCCAACTCATGAAGGAGTGATGTGAACTCAAGGACAATATCAGGCAAAAAATCTCAAAGTGTGGACCGCAGATTTCCATCTGCTGCCACAGATTGTAAAGGAAAGTCTATCAGAGTCCAAGTGCAAAGTGCGGTCCGCACATGAAATGTGCGGCCGCAGAAGCGAAGCAAGATCAGAAGAGAGAGTTCTCATTCCAAGCTCAAAGGAAGTGCGGACCGCGCAATTATTGTGCAGCCGCAGAAGTCAGCTACGCGGTCGCACTCAGAAATGTGTGGTCCGAAGAAGATCCCTGTGTGGCCGCACCCAGAAATATGCGGACCGCAGAATATGAGAGATGTGGTCGCGATCAAGAATTGTGTGGCCGCAAATTCAAATCCTCTCAGAATAGTTTCACCGTTTTAGGTTAACTTTTGTACCTTTTCACTATAGTAGATGTTTACTTTGCTTCTTTCCGTTATTTTAGTCATTCTGAGCTTTTTGAATATTAGTTTTATCATTTCAATCATTAGTATGATTTCATTTATCACTTCTTCTTATTTATCTTCTAATATAATCATGAGTAGCTAGATTTTCACTAGGGTTGTGGTCCAACCCTAGTGTGTGAACTTAATGGGTGTTTGATTTATTGGTTGTTCATGGTTGGGAGTTGATTATCTAGCCATGTTTTTGCTATTAATTGAAGATTTAATGATTGCAAATATTATTTCATGCCTAATTGACTTGGTGTCTACTTGAGAAAGAGAGACTTAATCTAGAAAAGCATGGCTAGCAAGGAATTGGGTCAATCGAGAGATTGATAAACCCAATAAAAGGGTTGAATCTAGAGATAGTAAAACCCGACTTGAATTTATTATCAGGTGCTTTGTTCAACACCCATTTGGACTTGAGAAAGCCAAATTGGGAAAAATCACTCTTTGGCCGAGAGGTATTGAGTGGGTAATCGAGTGTTGATAGCTATAATCCACCTCGACCAAGAAAACAAGCTTTAGGGCTTACAACCCATTAAGATAACACCTTGGTGAAGGTCAAAGCCCTAGGCCTTTTTACCATTTTTAATCCTTAGTTGCCACCCTTAGTATAAAAATAGATTTAGAAACAAACCAACTTTTAAGGAAGGGAAATCCGAGATAATTTAAGCTCATTCACTCAAATATATACTCCTAGTCCCATTTATAGCTCCCTTTGGAAAATCGACCCCGACTCCTTGTTGGGTATTATTATTGCTCTGACCGTTTCACAACCTCAAATAGAGGTGTGGCTTGGACGAGATCAATTTTTGGTGCCGTTGCTGGGACTCCTTCCCCAATGAGAAACTCCTAGCCGTTTCAATGACTGAGATGCCATGGTTCGTTGATCTAGCAAATTATCTTGTGAGTGGTATTGTCCCGGATGAGTTCTCTTTAAACCAACGGAATAAGATCAAACGAGATTGTCAAGACTATTATTGGGATAAATCGTACCTCTTCCTGATTTATAGCGATGGCGTGATTAGAAGATGTGTGCCAGAGGAGGAACAATTTGAAATTCTTGGGGCTTATCATTCTTCAACATATGGTGGTCAGCATGGTGGAGCAAGAACATAAACCAAAGTGTTAAGTTGTGGATTCTATTGGCCTACTCTCTACAAGGATGCAAGTGATCTAGTCAAGCTTTGTGATTAATGTCAAAGGGCTGGTAACGACCCGACCGGTCATTTTGAGAGTTTAAGCTTCGTTCGGTGGTATAAGACCGTAGTCAGCTTAAATGAAGAAAGTTGATCGGAGGTTTGACTTTTGAGTAAACGACCTCAGAATGAGTTTTGGTTAATGCCAACAGCTCTGTATGATGATTTTGGACTTAGGCGTGTGTCCGGAATTGGATTTGGAGGTCCGTAGGGTGATTTGAGGTATATTGGCGAAAGTTAGGATTTCGGTGATTTCGGCCGATAGGTGAAATTTTGATATCGGACTCGAAATGGAATTTCGAGAGCGACAGCAAGTCTGGAATGTCATTTGTGACATGTGTGCAAAATTTGAGGTCATTCGGATAAGTTTAGACGTGTTTCGGCGTCGAATGTGAATTCTTGAAAATTCCTAAGTTCTTAGGCTTGAATCCTAGGTTGATTCGGTGTTTGGGTGTTGTTTTGGGTTTTCCGAAGGTTCGACTAAGTTCGGGTAGTGATATATGACTTGTGGGAATTGTTGGTTGAGGTCCCGAGGGGCTCGGGGGAGATTCAGATAGGTATGGGTTGTGTTGCGCTCGTTTTTGATGTTTCGCCGTCGTTTCTTCAAGCATAATTGGTACCACATTAATCAAATGAGCGCCAATTTCTATTTTGATTGAAGAATTAGATCCGTATTGTAATTACGGAGCTATAGCAAAAAGAATTGTCGAATTTAGACATCGTATGAAGAAGTTATGCTCATTTTAGTGTCGGAGAAGAGAGCTGGTGCTGGTGTTTCGCAGGTGCGAAAGTGGGTCCGCACCCGCAGAGCCGCAGGTGCGAAAAATTGTCCGCAGGTGCGGATATTTTGGTCGCAGGTGCGAAAATCGCTGAGTATTTTGGCCGCAGGTGATTTTTGCGTCTTCTCGTCTTTTCATCGGGGTCAGTATCTAAGTATTATTTTTGCATTTTAATATGATTAAATAAGTTCATTTTTTGAATTAATCCATGTTTTAATTGGAGAATTGAGGGTTTCACCATTTTAAACATATTTTGACTTCTAGAACTCGGTTTTGGGCGATTCTTTGAAGGTTTTTCACACAATTCGAACGGGTAAGTGTACTTCCACTGGAATTTAATATATTTCATGTATTAGTTCTTATTTTTATCATTTAATTTGTGTGTTGGGTTGAAGAAACGTGGGTTTTTGAAAGAAAAATTTTTAAATTGAAAATTCATGATTTGAATGACCAAATGACATCGGATTTGGATAAATTTGGTGTGGTTGAACTCATATCGGAATGGATAAACGGAATTTGTAAAATTTGTCGGGTTCTGAGGTGCGGGCCCGGGGGTCGATTTTTATAAATTAGTAGAGATTGAAACTTTATTATTCTGAACCATTCCTTATACGTGTTATGTGCATTTTGAAGTTGTTCTAGTTGGTTTTGAGCCGTACGGAGGTCTTTCTGCCTGAGAAGTCTACTTTTGAGTATTCCGGTGGTCGTCTTTGAGGTAAGTATCTTGCCTAACCTTGTGTGAGGGAACTACCCCTAGGATTGAGTCTTATTCGTTGATTGCAGTCCGTGTATGCGAGGTGACGAGTGCGTACTCGAACTTATGTGCAATTAGATTACCCTTCTAGGATTTTAGGTCCTTATATTCCCTGCATATTAACTTCAAATTGTTATATCTCGATCCTTGGTTTCTAGCTTCGTCTCTCCTTGTTAAATTAGAAGTTGATTGCTTGGTGTTACCTTGCTTCTTATTTGCAGACCTTGCTTTTCTTACCGTTACACTATAGCTTTTCTTCATACTCTGCTTATTTGATTTATATTAGTATGATCTCGCCCCATAATTGTTTAGCAGTAATTGGAATATCTATACCTTGGTGTCAAGCATGCCCGTGAGTCGTATATCGTGATTACGTGATCCCCCTCCCTTAAGTGGTACTTAGGATTAATTGGGTAATTTTCTATGTTGGTGATATTACTTAGGGGTTGCCTACCTATTGAATATTCATTCGAGTTGAGTTTATTCGATAAAGTCAATTGCTTAAGTGAGATGGGTTATAGCTGATTCCCTTGCCGGGATGATTTGATTTTCTTTGGCTGTGAATTTGGATGCATGGAATCGTTGACATATTTGCCTTGCTTTCTCCTCATTATGCTACTTTCCGTGTGCTTGGTATTCCTTTCAGTGGCTATTTCTTATGAGTGAGTTTTATCATTCTTGTGATTTAATTCCTTGTATTTGATTGCTCATCGCACCCTGCATTTTGTTTGTTGTTTTTATACCTGTTGTGGTACTGTATGTTGTTCTGTCGCATTCTGGTTGTTTTTTTTCTTAGTGGCTGCATTGCATAGTTAAATTTGGACTACAGACTGAGATCCGGGAGCTTTCCCCCTGTACTGCATTGCATATTTAAATTAGGACTACGGACTGAGATCCGGGAGCTTTCCCCCTGTACCACATCACATATTTAAATTGGGACTATGGACTGAGATCCGGGAACTTTCCCCCTGTACTGCATCGCATATTTAAATTGGAACTACTGACTGAGATCCGGTAGCTTTCCCCCTGTACTGCATTGCATGACAAATTTCGAGTTACGGACTGAGTTTCGGTGAGGTTATCATTGATGAGATTGGATTGAAAGATATATATATATATATACATATATATATATATTTGTTTATTTATTTGTTTTGAAAAGTATTTGTCTTGCAGAAAAGTGATATTTGAAAGGGCAGTATTTGGGGAAGTATATTTTGACAAATGATGTTTGGAAACGACGTATTTGGGAAAGTACATTTGGACAAATGATATTTGGAAAAGCAGTATTTGGGAAAGTATATATGAACACCACGTATTTTGAAGGAACTATGCTTTAAATATTCCTCTTTAAAATGATATAAATATACATTCAGAGAAATTATGTTTCAAAGAAGTTTTCCTTATTTCCGAAATGATTGTATTTTCAAAACCTTCAAATCTAAACTCACGATTTAAATGTTTTCACTCGACGTTTTTACCAGCTCTATTGAGTTTATTGGTTTAAGCTTGATATGAAGAAATTGATATAGTGATAGGTTGTTAATGCTTATTGGGTTGTGACTTCGACTTTGGCTTGACATTTCTTATGTATCTTTGCGTATTTCTACTTTGTTGTCGTAGATCGTATTTGCTGATTTTTTTTCCGTATTATTCTATCTTACTGTTTATTTTAGCGAAAATCTTTAGATAGACATTACGTTTCGGTCATTATCTTCATACTTATGCCTTTTCTTATTAGACCAGTGGTGTCTTTACTAGTCCTCGTCACTACTTCACCGAGGTTAGTCTTGATACTTACTGGGCACCGTTGTGGTATGCTCATACTACTCTTCTGTGCATTTTTGTTTGCACAGATCAAGGTATTGACCGTTAGTAGCTGCATGGATCACCGTTGATGAGGAGACTCAAGTTAAACCTGCTGCTGCGTTCGTAGGTTTCGGAGTCACCTTCTAGTTTATATCCAACTGTACTTATTCATTTCTAGACAGTTGTATTTAGATTTTGTAGAAAGAATTTGTACAACTTATGACTTGTATATACCGGGTTTTGGGAAATTGTAAACTTTGTCAAGATTCCATATCGAGACTGTTACATTTTCTTTATTATTGTTGTTGCTCAGTGAAATATTAGGCTTACCTAGTCCCTAAGACTAGGTTCCATCACGGTACCCAACGAAGAGAAATTTGGGTCGTGACAGGGCTGGTGGAATATCAAAGAAAAATGAAATGCCTTTCACCACCATCTTGGAGATTTATATTTTTGATTTGTTGGGTATTGACTTCATGGGACCTTTTGTAAGCTCTTATGGAAACACCTACATTTTGGTAGCGGTGGATTATGTGTCAAAATGGGTTGAGGCCGTTGCTCTACCCAAAAACGAAGCAAGAAGTGTGGAGGAATTTTTAAAAAAAGAACATCTTTACAAGATTTGGAACTCTGCGGGCTATCATAAGCGATGGGCGGTCACATTTTGCAACAATGCTTTTGACACCTTGCTTAGCGAGTATGGTGTCACTCATAAAGTCACGACTTCCTATCACCCTCAAACAAGCATACAAGTGGAAGTCTCCAACCGGGAGATCAAGAGTATTTTATCCAAGTCAGTGAATGCTAACCGGATAGATTGGTCAAAGAAGCTTGATGATGCACTATGGGCTTATCGGACTGCTTTCAAAATACCAATCGGGATGTCTCCATACCGATTGGTATTTGCAAAAGCTTGTCATCTTCCGGTGGAACTTGAGCACAAGGCCATGTGAGCTTTGAAGAAGTTAAATCTTGATTGAGATGCATCTGGCATCTTGAGGGTTGCACATTTGAATGAACTAGATGAATTTCGGTACCATGCATATGCATGTTCGTCCTTGTACAAAGAAAGAATGAAGTACATTCATGACAAATACATCCGAAACAGGGAATTCAAGGTAGGCGGTCTTGTTTTGTTGTTTAACTCACGATTGAGGATGTTTCCTGGAAAGCTGAAATCCAAAGGGAGTGGTCCTTTTGAAATTATGGGTGTGACACTCTTTGGTGCGTTGGACTTGAAAAGCAAAAGTGACAAGGTGGATTTATCTGATGGTAAGCACCCTCCACTTCCAACCAAGAGGTTGTGAGTTCGAGTCACCCCAAGAGCAAGGTGGGGAATTCTTGGAGGAAAGGATGTCGAGGGTCTATTGGAAACAGCCTCTCTACCCTAGGGTAGAGGTAAGGTCTGCGTACACACCACCCTCCCCAGACCCCACTTGTGGGATTATACTGGGTTTTTGTTTTTGTTATTTACTTGAAAAGCATAAGTGGTGACATATTCCGTGTCAATGGTCACCGGGTGAAGCATTTTGTGGGACACGATGATGATGGCCACGTGGTGGCAGTGGTTCATTTGAAGTGATGGTAATCTGCGTCGTGTCGCGACGTTAACTCAGGCGCTTCTTGGGAGGAAACCCTTGTTTCTTTTTATTTTCTTCTTATTTACATAGGTGTTATTATGTCCTAACTGGGTGTGATGACTGTGAATGTCACGACCCAAATTTTCCTCCGTTGGGTACCGTGATGGCACCTAGTCTTAGGGACTAGGTAAGCCTAACATATTACTGAGCATCAACAATAATGAAATAAAACATAACACTCTCGATATGAAAATTTTGACAGAGTTTACAATTTCCCAAAACCCTGTAAGTACAAGTCATAAGCTCTATGAGTCTTTCTACCAAATCTAAATGCAACTGTCTAGAAATAATAAGTATAGTTGGAAGTATACATGAAGGTGATTCCGAAGCCTGCGAACGCAACAACAGGTTTACCTTGAGTCTCCTCAGCAACCTCTACGCAGCTAGCAACAATCAATACTTGGATCTGTGCAAACAAAAATGCACAGAAGAGTGGTATGAGCACACCACAGCGGTGCCCAGTAAGTATCAAGACTAACCTCGGTGAATTAGTGACGAGGGCTAGTCCAGACACCCATTGGTCCAATAAGAAAAAGGCATAAATAGTAATGACCGAAACAAATATTTATCTAAAGATCTTAGAATATAATTAATAACAGGAAATATAAAGCGGAAGGGAGTGCAGCAATCAAAACCACGGAACAGCATAGCAGAAAAATACGCAAGAGGGAAAGGACAGCACACAAGTCAAGACAGAAATCACAATACCATAAAAACACTCAACTCAACACATGTATCAATTTACTCACGTCAAGAATTAGCAATTTAAGCTCAATAAAGCCCAGTCAAAACTCGAGTAAAAACTTTTAAAACATGAATTTATGTCGGAAACTTTTGAAAATATAATCCTTTCAGGATTTAGGAAAAATCTTATTTGAAACATACTTTTTCTGAATGTATATGCATATATATGCGTTTTTATAAAAGAAATTGTTGGACATAGTCCCTTTAAGATACGTTGTATGAAAATATATATATATTTATCTCCAATACTCCTCCTTCAAATATCATTTATTAAAAATATATATTTTTCCAAATACTGTCTTTCTCAAATCTTATTTGTTCATATATACTTTCCCAAATACTACTATTTCAAATATCATTTATTCAAATATACTTTCCCAAATACTACTGTTTCAAATATCATCTGTTCAAATATACTTTCCAAAATAGAAGTCTTTCAGACATAGCTCTTCTCGGAGATAATTGCCTTTCAGCTATCCGTTTCAAAATATGTATATGCGTATACGTATATATATATATACAATGCGATGCAGGGGAAAGTCCTAGGTCTAAGCCCGCAGTCCCAATGCAACAACTCAATGCAATGCAAGGGAAAGGCTCAGGTTTCTGCCCGCAGTCCCTATGTATGCAATACAGTATGAGGGAAAGGCTTAGGTCTATGACCGCAATCCCTGTATGCAATGCAAGATGAAGGAAAGGCTCAGGTCTATGCCCGCAATCCTTGTATGCAATGCAGGATGAGGTATAGGCTCAGGTCTATGCCCGCAATCCCTATATGCAATGCAAGATGAGGGAAAGGCTCAGGTCTATGCCCGCAATCCCTGTATGCAATGCAGGATGAGGGCAAGGCTCAGGTCTATGCCCGCAATCCCTGTATGCAATGCAGGATGAGGGAAAGGCTCAGGTCTATGCCCGCAATCCCTGTATGCAATGCAAGATGAGGAAAAGGCTCAGGTCTATGCCTGCAATCCCTGTATGCAATGCTAGATAAGGGAAAGGCTCAGGTATATGCCCGCAATCCCTGTTTGCAATGCAAGATGAGGGAAAGGCTTAGGTCTATGCCCGCAATCCCTGTATGCAATGCAATGTAAGGCGCCGAAAGAAAACAACCAGATCAAGACAAAATATTGCACAAGCCACAATGAACACCCCAGCAAAACAGGAAGGCACAATGCAAGGTGCGACGATAAGTTCAACACGAGAACTGCAATCCAATAGTGGAAAAACTCACTCATAAGCATAAATCACTTAAGGGGGAAAACCAAGTATCAGAGAAACAATGTAACGAGGGGAAAATCTAAAAATTAAAGAAAGGATTCGCAATACTCAAGTCAATAAATATAGAACCAATCATCCCGGTAAGGGAAACGACTATAACATATCTCACCTAGACAGTTAACTTCACCGGATAAACTCAACTCGAACGAATATTCCATAGGTAGGCAACCCCTAAGTAATGTCACTAACATAGGGAGTTACCCAATTAATCCTAAAAAGCACTTAAGGGAGGGGAATCACGTAACTCACGATATACGACTCACGCGCATGCTTGACACCAAGGTATAGATATACCAATTACTGCTAAACAATTATGGAGGCGAGATCGTACGAATCTTAATCAAATAAGCAGAGTATGAAGAATACTATAACGTAACGGTAAGAAAAGCAAGGTCTGCAAATAAGAAGCAAGGAAACACCAAGCAATCAACTTCTAATTTATCAAGGAGAGACGAAGCTAGCAATCAAGGATCGAGATATAACAATTTGCAGTTCATACGCGGGGAATATAAGGACCTAAAATCCTGGAAGGGCAATCTAATTGCACATAAGTCCGAGTACGAACTCGTCACCTTGCATACACGGACTACAATCAACATAGAAGACTCAAATCCTAAGGGGTAATTTCCCCCACACAAGGTTAGGCAAGATACTTACCTCAAAGACGACCACTGGAATACTCAAAGGTAGCCTCCTCGGGCGGAAAGACTTCCGTACGGCTCAAGCCAACTAGAACAACTTCAAAAAGCACATAACACGTATAAGGAATGATTCCGAATAATAAAGTTTCAATATTTGCTTATTTATAAAATCGACCCAAACGTCGACCCCCGGGCACACACCTCGGAACCCGACAAATTTTATAAATTCCGATTACTCATTCCGATACGAGTTCACCCAAACTAAATTTATCCAAATCCGATGTCATTTTGTCATTTAAATCATAAAATTTTGTTTATGAAGTTTTCTTTCAAAACCCACAATTTCCCAACTTAATTTAAAGTATAGAAATAAGAACTAATTCGTGAAATATAATTAATAAAGGTGGAAGAACACTTACCCATTTGATTTGTGTGAAAAAACCTCAAAGAATAACCCAAAACCGAGCTCTAGAACTCAAAATGTGATAAAAATGGCTAAACCCTCGTTTTTGGAATTTTATAATCTGCCCAGGTGTTTGATGAACCGCGATCGCGGAAATACGTTTGCGATCGCGTAGAGGAAAATATTATAGGCCTAAAATGATTCTATGCGATCGCGAGGGAAGTCATGCGATCGCGAAGAGGAGAAAGCCACTGCCCAGAGAAATTAACTATGCGATCGCGAGTTAGTGTATGCGATCGCGAAGAAGAGGAAAATATACTTCTGCGATCGCAGACTTGAGAATGCGATCGCGTAGAGTGAAGTCTTCGAACTGTGCGATTGCGAATGAGACTATGCGATCGCGAAGAGGAAAAACTGGGCTGCCCAAACTTACACTATGCGATCGGGAAGAGGAAAAATTGGGCTGCCCAAACTTACACTATGCTATCGCGGGCTCATTGTTACGATCACATAGAAGGAAACCAGAAGGAAGTTTCAGCAGTTCAAAAATAGGGAAAATGGACCCGACACCCATCCGAAACACACCCGAGGCCCCCGGGACCCGTCCAATCCCACACCCAAGTCATGTAACCTAACACGGACTCGCTCGAGGTTTCAAAACACATCACATAACACCAAAAC
>ML264016.1:3576-17459 GCA_005239495.1 Nicotiana undulata | reverse complement strand
AGGGATTGCGGGCAGAGACCTGAGCCTTTCCCTCATACTGCATTGCATACATAGGGATTGCGGGCAGAGACCTGAGCCTCTCCCTCATATTGCATTGCATTGTACCTATACTTTCTTACAAAGCTATATATATATATATGGCGTTGATCCGAGCATTTGATTATACTGTTTCTTGCTAGCCTTTACTCATGATTTCTGTTGATTATCACTTGCTTTACTTACTTATTTCTCTATATCTGTTATTTTTCAAACCTCAGTAGGGCCTTTACCTGACCTCCCCACTACTTGACTAGGGTTAGGCTTGGCTCTTATTGGGTACCGAATGTGGAGTACTCATGCCCTTCTGCGCATGTTTTCCCCATGTGTATATCCAGGTCCTAGTACGCGGTATCTCAGCTAGCCAGCAGCAGCAGTATCAGGAGACTCGAGGTATAATCTGCACCGTCCGCAGATCTCCGAGTCCCCTTCCTATCTTGAAGTTGTAGTACTTGTAGATGAAACTATACGGTCTTTTCTTTCCAGTTGTACATATTGAGCAGTAGAGCAGCTTGTGATATATTGTGATATTCCGGATTCTGGGTAAAGTAACTGTTAATACCGAGCGGCGTCGACTTTATTATGATTTATTTCACTTACTGTTATTTTACCTGTTTTACCTAAATTTCGATTAAGGAATAGGCTTACCTAGTCATCTAGACTAGGTGCCATCACGAGACCCAGTCGGAGGGAGAATTGGGTCGTGACAGCTTTTCAGATGACTGGTTCCGCTAAGAAACGATGGAGGGATTATTTTTCACCTGCTCTGACTTAGGATCAGTTTTCACATCTCGTTTAGGAGAAGTTTCTCCCTATCACTAGAGGAGCACTGCCGTCAGTTTGAGCGTCTTCAGCAGGGCAGCATGACTGTCACCCAGTATGAGACTCTCTTTGTGGATTTGGCTTGACATGCTATTCTTTTGCTACCTACAGAGAGAGAGAGGGTCAGGAGATTTATTGATGGCCTTGCTCAGCCCATCAGGTTGCAGATGGTTAAGGAGACGGGGAGCGAGATTTTATTTCAGGATGCGGACAATGTGGCCAGAAGAGTTGAGATGGTTCTCGGATTTGGAGGTTAGGGGTCAGAATAGAGACCTCGCCATTCGGGTGGATTCAGTAGTGCCTCGTCTGGAGGCGGGGTAACTTTCAGCAGAGGCCATTCTTCCAGGCCATTTCATTCAGCACTTCAGGCATCTCATGGTACCTCAGATGGTCGTGGTTCTTATATACCTCTTTCTGCTCACCCGGTCTATAGTGCACCATTAGCTCCTGTCAGAGCACCTCCTCTACAGAGTTATTATCGTGGTCAGCAGGCTCGTCAAGGTCAGCCTCATTATCAGGAGGGATGCTTTGAGTTTGGTGAATATGGGCATATTCGGAGAGCTTGTCCAAGATTTTAGGGTAATCAACTTCATTACCATAGTTCTTGTGCCATAGTTCCGACACCAGCTGCAGCATCACCTGCCCAACCAGCCAGGGCTAGAGGTCAGGTAGCTAGAGGTATTGGCCAGATTGTTAGAGGTGGAGGTCCGCCTGTCAGAGGTCGTCCCAAGGACATGGTTCAGGGTGGTGGGGACCAGCCCTGATTGTATGCACTTCCATCCAGACCTAAGGCAGAGTCCTCTGATGTTGTTAACACAGGTACCATTTCAGTTTGCAATAGAGACGTTTCAATTCTATTTGATCCGAGGTCTACTGACACTTATGTATCATCTTATTTTGCTTCGTATTTGCTTGTGCCCCATGATTCCTTGAGTGCCCTTGTTTATGTGTCTACGCCCGTGGGGATGCTATTGTTGTAGATCATGTGTATCGCTCGTGTGTGGGTTGTTATTGAGGGTCTTGAAACCAGTGTGGACCCTTTGCTTCTTGATATAGTAGATTTTGATGTCATATTGGGCATGGATTTGTTGTCACCTTATTATGCCATCTTGGACTGTCACGCCAAGACAATTACTTTAGCTTTGTTGGGGTTGCCTCTATTGGAGTGGAAAGGGACTCCTGGTCATTCTTCCAGCATAGTTATTTCTTATGCGAAGGCTCGTCGCATGGTTGAGAAGGGGTGTTTGGCTTATTTGGATCATGTGCGTGATTATAATGCTGAGGCTTCTTCTATAGATTCGGTGCCTGTTGTTCATGAGTTTCCCGAGGTATTTCCTACAGACCTTCCGGGGATGCCACCCGACAGGGATATTAATTTTTGCATTGACATGGCTCCAAGCACTCAGCCCATTTCTATTCCTCCATACCGAATGGCCCCACCAGAATTGAAAGAATAGTTTCAATATTTGCTTGATAAAGGATTCATTAGACCTAGTATCTCGCCCTAGGGTGCACCGGTTTTGTTCGTGAAGAAGAAGGATGGATCGATGAGAGTGTGTATTGATTACCGGCATAGGGACAAAGTCACTATCAAGAATAAATATCCATTGCCGAGGATTGCTGATTTATTTGATCAACTTCAGGGTGCCAGGGTGTTTTCGAAAATTGATTTGAGATCGAGCTACCATCAGTTGAAGATTAGGGCATCTGATATTCCTAAGACAGCTTTACGGATGAAGTATGGGCACTATGAATTTCTGGTGATGTCTTTTGGCTTGACTAATGCCCCAGCAACCTTTAGGGACTTGATGACTTGGGTTTTCAAGCCTTATCTGGATTCCTTCATAATTGTGTTCATTGATGACATTCTAATATACTCTCGCGGTCGGGAGGAACATGAGCAGCACCTCCGGATAACGCTCCAGACTTTGAGGGATAGTCAACTGTATGCAAAATTCTCAAAGTGCGAGTTCTGGTTGGATTCAGTAGCCTTCTTGGGTCACATCGTATCAGCAGAGGGTACTCAGGTAGATCTTAAGAAGATAGAGGCGGTCAAGAACTGGCCTAGACCCACTTCAGCCACGGAAATCAGGAGTTTCTTGGGTTTGGCGGGTTACCGTCATCGCTTTGTGGAGGGGTTCTCATCTATAGCAGCCCTAATGACTAAATTGACTCAGAAAGGTGCCCCATTCAAATGGTCGTACGAGTGTGAGGCAAGCTTTCGGAAGCTCAAGACAGCCTTGACTTCAGCACCGGTGTTGGTGTTACTATCAGGTTCAGGATCTTTCACTATATATTGTGATGCCTCCCGTGTTGGGCTCAGAGCGTTATTGATCAGGAAGGCAGGGTGATTACATATGCGTCTCGGCAGTTGAAGGTCCATGAGAAGAATTATCCTGTCCATGACTTAGAGTTGGCAGCTAGTGTTCACGCATTGAAGATTTGGAGGCACTATCTCTATGGTGTGCCGTGTGAGGTGTTCACGGATCATCGCAGTCTTCAATACTTGTTCAAGAAAAAGGATATCAATTTGAGGCAGAGGAGATGTTTAGAGCTACTGAAAGACTATGACGTCACCATATTGTATCATCTAGGGAAGGCCAATGCGGTGACCGATGCATTGAGTAGGAAGGCAGTGAGTATGGCCAGTCTTTCATTCATTCCACTTAGTGAGAGACCTTTAGCTTCAGATATTCAGATCTGGCCAATCAGTTCGTGAGGTACGATATTTCGCCCAGTCGTGTTTTAGCTTGTACTATTGCTCGATCTTCTTTATTTGAGTGTATCAGAGATCGGCAGGATGATGACCCGCATTTCATGGTCCTTAGGGACACAGTTCGACAGAGTAGTTCCAAGTAGGTTACTGTTGGAGATGATGGTGTTTTGAGGATGCAGGGTAGAGTGTGTGTGCCTAATGTAGATGGGCTTTGTGAATTGATCCTTGAGGAGGCTCACAGTTCTAAGTTTTCTATCCACCTGGGCGCTGCCAAAATGTACCAGGACCTGCAACAACATTATTGGTGGCGTAGGATGAAGAAGGACATCTTTGCTTATGTGGCTCGTTGCTTGAATTGTCAACAGGTGAATTATGAGCATTAGAGATCCGGTGGTTTGCTTCAGCAGATAGAGATTCCTGAGTGGAAGTGGGAGCGTATTACTATGGACTTCGTTGTTGGACTCCCACGGACTCAGAGGAAGTTTGACTCTGTTTGGGTTATTGTTGATAGGCTAACTAAATCAGCACATTTCATTCTGGTGGAAAGCACTTATACCTCGGAGCGGTTGGCGGAGATATATCTTCGAGAGATCGTTTGCCTTCACGGTGTGCCCGTGTCTATCATTTCTGATCGAGGTACGCAGTTTACCTCACACTTTTGGAGGGTAGTTCAGCGTGAGTTGAGTACACGAGTTGAGTTGAGCATAGCATTCCATCTGCAGATGAACAGGCAGTCCGAGCGTACTATTCAGATCTCGGAGGATATGCTCTGCGCCTGTTTTATTGACTTTGGAGGTTCTTGGGATCAGCTCTTGCCGTTAGTAGTGTTTGCCTACAATAATAGCTAGCAGTCGAGCATTCAGATGGCTCCCTACGAGGCATTATATGGTAGACAGTGCAATGTCGAATATGACTTGCTTGCAAAATTTGGTGTCATTCCGAGTAGTATAGGTCGGGTCAGCGCATTGTTAGTGAATTCAAGAACTTAAAGTTCTTAAGTTTTATTCTAGGGTTTTTAAGGTGTGATTATGAGTTTTGGCATTGTTTTGGGTGTTCTGAAGGCTCGATCAAGTCTGTGGGATGATTTTGGACCTGTTGGAATGCTGGGTTTGAAGTTCCGAGGGCTCGGGTGAGTTCCGGGTAGGTCCCGGGATGTCTTTAGGCTAAAATATAGTTGTTACAGGTCAGAGGGGTCAAATCCCTAAACCCACCACGGTCCGCGGTCCTTTTTGTGCTGGCCGCGGTGGGGGGCTTCGCGGTCGCGGTCGTGTTTTCGCGGTGCGCGGTGGAGGAGCTGGGCCACTGGTCCGACTTCGGAAGCCTATACCTGTTTATATACAAGGAAGCTTGAGATGATTTAAAAACAAAAGTTGTAGCCCTTCGTGTCTAGTTTCTAGAAAGGTAAAGAAAACGTAATTTGGACATCTGTAACGAAAGTTATGGCCAAAATACTAAAGCATGTCACTGCAGTCATTTTTCTTGATTTCTTCATTTTTTCTTGACTTTGCTAGCGCGGCCGCGGTCCCTTTTTCGCTGACCGCGGCGGGGGGCCTGAGAGGAGTATAAATAAATGGTATTTTCAGTTATTTTTCATTTTTCAAGACCCCAAAGACATAAGAGGCGATTTTCCAAACCCTCTTTCTTTTCCAAAACATTGGTAAGTGATTTCTAACTCATTTTCTTCACTCCTTAACTTCTTTTTACAAGATTTCATCCTAGAATCTTGGATTTTCATGGTGGAATTGGGAATTTTGGGTAAAACCTAAGAATATTGAAATTTTGGAATTTAGACCTCAAATTGAGGTCGGATTCCAAAATCATTTAGATATCCAGACTCAGGGGCGAACGGGTAATCGGGTTTTGATCCGAATTTTTGGGTTTGGACCAAGCGGGTCCGGATTCGATTTTTGACTTATGGGGAAAGACTTTAGAAAAACTCACTTTCATGCATTAGAATTGATTCATTTAGAATTTATTGATATAATTAAGTAACTTGTTGCTAGTTTCGAGTCCTTGGGAGGCGAGTTTGAAGTTTCGGGCGCATTCTTGACCCGGAAAGTAGGTTCGACCCGAGGTTAGTCTTCTTTCTAACTTTGTGAGGGGGAATTGTCCCCCTAGGTGAACTAATTAAGTATGTGTTACTATTTGTGGGGGCTATGTACGCATGAGGTGACGGGAGTCCGTGTGTAGCTACTGTTATGCCATGTCCGGGTAGTCTAGGACCCATGAGCATGCCTTAGTTGTTGTCCTGGCGAATTTATCAATGATATTAGTCTGGTGAGATGATCGAGTTAGTGATTGAATACTAAAAAGGTTAGAGCTCATTTTCGTTAATCAATTGAGAAAAGGACGGATCCTTCCTTGCATAATTGTTTTCCTGATAAGGTTATATTATTGAACATTATTAAACTTGGCAAATGAATTTCAAACATGATTTAAATACTATCTTCAGGTTCACCTAAAGAGAATTTAACACTTTCCTAAGAAGTTGTTTCTTGACAAAAATGTGAATTTATTATGTGAATACGTGTTCATATGAGCACCGGAGTCCCAGGTATGATTCGCGAGCGGGGGAAGCTTTATGATAATTCGGTATATATGTGTCAGCACCCGAGTCACAGGTATGATTCGCGAGCGGGGGAAGCTTTATGATAATTTGGTAGATATGTGACAGCACCCGAGTCGTAGGTATGATTCGCGAGCGGGGGAAGCTTTTTGATAATTCGGTAGATATGTGTCAGCACCCGAGTTGCAAGTATGATTCGCGAGCGGGGGAAGCTTTATGATAATTCGGTATATATGTGTCAGCACCCGAGTCGCAGGTATGATTCGCGAGCAGGGGAAGCTTTATGATAATTCGGTAGATAAGTGTCAGCACCCGAGTCGCAGGTATGATTCGCGAGCAGAGGAAGCTTTATGATAATTCGGTATATATGTGTCAGCACCCGAGTCGCAGGTATGATTCGCAAGCGGGGGAAGCTTTATGATAATTCGGTATATATGTGTCAGCACCCGAGTCGCAGGTATGATAGGCGAGCTGGGGAAGCTTTACGACCAAACAGTACTTAGATGTCTCCCTACGACTCCGGCCGGTTGTCTTATTCCTGTGTGCGCATGACTATTTGGTACTGTTTCATGGGTATTGGCTGAACAGATATTTGGGGGAAATGAAGGTGAACATTGTTATTTAGTTTTCAGTAGTTACCTGGATTTCTGTGCTTGATACGCATTGTTGCTCACGGTCTTACATGCCTACTGTATTTCGTTATATCCTGTCATATATTATACTGTTGGACCTTAGTGAGTGTTTAATTTGACCCCTCGTCACTACCTCTCTGAGGTTAGGCGGGATACTTACTGAGTACACGTTGTTTCTGTACTCATGCTACACTTGTTGTGCATTTTTGTTGCACATGTACTTTCATAGCGATGAGGCTGGCTTGGAGACTTAGGCGAGCTGCATCATCCGGAGGCGATTCGCAACCGATAGAGTCTTCCTCTATGTATTGTATTTATTTTATTCTAAAGTCCTAGTCAACTTGTATTTCGGACAAGATTTGTAGCATTTTGTAAAACGTCTTAAAAATTACTCATGTACTTGTGACACCTGGTTCTGGGATGTAATTGGGTTGCATTTTTATTAAATTGGAAAAAATAGACTGTTGCTTTTACGTAATGGATTTTTATCTAGTTATTATGTATTAAAGTGAAAAGTAACAATTTCAAAAATGTTAAAACAATAATTTATTTCAACTAATTAATTATTGGATTGCCTGACAGTGGTGTCTGGCGTCATCACGACCTTATTGATTTTGGGTCGTGACAACATGGTATCAGAGCTCTAGGTTCCCTTAGGTTTCACGAGTCATGAGCAAGTCTAGTAGAGTCTTGCGGATCGGTACAGAGACGTCTGTACTTATCTACGAGAGGCTACATGGCTGTTAGGAGTACATCCCTTCTTGATTTCTCGTTGTGCGATTTGATTCCATTGAGGCTTATGCCTATGTTTCTTCCTACTCAATCTTACGTGTCGCGAAGCGCTTGCTATGAATCAGGAATTTGTGGAATTGAAATGGTGCTACGGATAGGGTGCGTGCTGTTTTCCATGCTTAATTGGTTGAGGTTATTGTTGTAGCCCTGCAGAAGGATAATATGTTAGTCCAGCCAGTAGCAGTGATTCTGAGAACTTTGAGATTATGCTCAGGTTATGATGATGCTTACGATTGGTTATCACGCGATGTCGATATGATGGTAAAATGCTTGCCCATATGTTGGGGTGATGAATGGTTTGAAGGGAGGTCTTCTCAAGGGATGATATTGAATTGAGGCAATGATTGAGAAGCATACGATGAATGAAGATATGTGAAAAGTTCTAGGTGGTTGTTCCATTTCTAAAAGGCCAGGCGTAAGAGAAGGAAGTCAGGTAGTGCTTAAAGGAATGAGGTTAACCAAAGTGGGAGAGCGGCAGCATAGTAGTGAATTTGAAGATGTTGTAGCGCATTTAGTAGATGTCCATGAGGAGTAGACGGACGGGCAAAGTTGGTGAATGAGAGAAGGCTTAGGATGGGGTATTGATGTTGCAGAGAGTGTGCATTTCAGCGTCGTTGGAAGGTGTCAGTTGGTGATTTCCACAGGTGAGTTATCTCATGTGAGTAGGTTAGCGGAAGTGTGGTTGGCAAGTTTTGCAAGGAATCCTAGTGGCTATTCGGTAGGAGGCAGAATGTGTGAATGGTGCTAGAGAATTTGAGTATTTGGGGGATGCTAACAGGAGAATTCGGAAGAATTGGACGGATTGGTTGAGCAAGGTCATGTCAACAAAGGAGAAGGGATCTCAGCAGGGTCTAGAGTGGTGCAAGGAGTAGCTTCGGGCTAAGTGGGGGAGTCCCACCACCTGCAGTTGGGTTGTAGGATTGTGTTCTCATGGGGTGGCGGATTGTCGGCGTAATGGCAAGTTATTGCAGCTAAGGGAAAGGAGTAATATGGTGATTGTGCGTGGGATTTGACGAATGTGTGCAAAAGTTGGCCCTATTGGACCAGGGTTATGTTTTGGAAGATTCAGAATTTATGCTTAAGGAAAGGGCGAGTTGTAGGGTAGTGACTCAGTCACGTGCTTCTTTGAAAAGGGTGTTTATGTGCTAGAAGAGCCTTGGAGTTGATTGTATTCGGGGCCAGCCAGAGTGGGTGACTCTCAATAGCGGTCCTAGTGAATTCAAAGGTTAAGAATGCGTTGTTTAAGGGTTGCGAGCAGCAATATTATTAAGAATCGATCTTTTGCAGCATAATTTCTGAGAAAGGGAAAATGGTTGGAGTGTTCTATGTTATTTTCAGCATGCAGGATAGTATTGGAGGAGTGAGAGAAATAAACTCCGGGTTGTAGAAAGTTTACCATGAGGGTATGAGACGGGTTGCGGGATTTAGGCAGCACGGTCTTGTGAATCAAGGTCACTCGGGATGAGTGAGGGTTGAGTTTACTATGAGTTGAAGGAAGTTACTACTATCTCTGAGGCAATTAAGATGATTAAAAGAAGATATGTTGGTTAGCCATGGGTGAAATGGCACATGTACGGCAGTGATCAGTTCCTTCGGTGTGATTGAGTATGTGTATGGTTTGTGCAGATGTGTGTGGGGCATGTCGGCCGTCGTAATAGATTTCATTAGAAGCATTCAAGTGTTATGGCATGTCAGGTATAGGCGGATCCTGGAAAGTTAATGGTGGTTCAGACCACTACTTAAGGATTTGCATGTATTGTGATTGTGAGAATTCGCTTGTGTGTTGTTATGGTTCTAATGAATTGAGGTAAGTAAAGGTTTCTATGTGATGAAGTGTTCACCCTATTAGCGATTCAGGAAGTATGATGGAATTCCTATGCTATCCCATATCGGCATGTTGGGTGCAGTAGTTAGTGTGGAGCTGGAAGTAAGAATCAGATTGCGGTTCGGTATTAACAAGGATGTAATGAGATCGGATGAGCGAGAAAAAGGGGTTTGAAAGTCCAGAGTAAGCTGGTGTTATCTTCAGTGTCGCCTGAGATCGATGTTTGGTGTAAGAGGCTTGCACCCTGGTTATGAGTTCTTGATTTTTTTTACGACATTGATGGGGCCGATGGTATGGATGTGCAGACTTGTTACCTTGTGTGGAAGTTCGTGGGAGCGTGACCACGGGAATATTGTATATGTGTGACTTGTGGCCACCTGATTGATTGGAGGTTTAGACCAAGTATAAGGAAGTGTAATGTGCTTACTTGAAAGTGTAAGACTGGAAGGCGTTCGATTCATTTCCGTTGTGGGTTATGGGGTGTTGTCCCGGCTGTGATGGTGGTTCTTGCGTGTTATGCGAGGAAGTGGGTTATTATGGACCCAAGTCAAGCTATTAGCTTAGTTCAGTGTGAGCGGAATTGGCTTGAAGTGCGCAAATGGATTTAAAAGGACTATGGGCTTTATGTCAGTCAGATGTGTTCATTTAAGTAAAGCGCTCCTCAAGGAGGGGTGTTTGAATATCAGGTGAGTTCCATCTTCGTTCATTTCATGTAGTATTATGATTGTGCCGTGTGGGTTGTGAAACGGCTTGATAACTTCGTATGTGTTAAGATTCCGCGAAGTGAGGGGGTTATGTGAGCAGGATGGCCCTCGAGATTCAGATTATATATCGCACCTTTTGTAGCATATGGTTCTATCAGTCTCCCCAGAATAGTATTATGCACTTAGTGTGCTTATGACCGATATTCAGTAATTTGTAATAGTGAGCAATTCAGCTCCGTGTATATTTCCTTATGTAAATCTTATGATGGGATCGGGTGGCACGATGCCACGGGTATGTTATTTGGATCGGGTTGCACACCGCAACAGTGTGATGATAAGTAAGGTTCCTATATTTATTTTCTTATGTTATACTTCCTATGTTCTGAGGAAATTTCATATCGGTTGCGTGAGTGGAGTAGTCCCTTCCTGAGTCATATTCTTATGTATCATGTTCGAGATGTGGCCTATTGGCGCATTGTGGCATCGTGTGTGACAGTTGGTTATGTCTGGGGTGATTGGTTATCTGAGCAGCTCGTACTGGGTGAGATGAGACTATTGGATGGGATCAGTGCGGCGGGATTTTGTGAAGTATGGTAGAGAACAAATACCAGTATTTGGTTAGTAATGAGGTGATGATTTTAGTCAAAAAGGAGAGATTCAATGTTTGGTTAACTCTGCAATTGGTTAGCCGTTTCTACACATCTCCTCTGTTGTGGTTGTATCGTCGGCATTATAGCAGGATGTTATGTATGTGAGCAGATGCATTGGGAGAACATATTTGTGGAATTTTGGCTATTAAGGTTCAGGGAGCATCATTGTGGTTAGATGATGGATTATGCGGTGTATGCCGCTGATTCAGCAAAGGTACGCAGTTGTGTTCTGGTGCATCGTGTGGTAGTTGATACGGTGTTCATATATTATAAACAGGCCTGGCAGAGAATTTCCGGTGTTGGAACTGAGTTCGGAGCTTATTGTATGGATAAAGGAGGATATCTTCAGAATTTTTCGAGCAAGTGTACCCAACTGGGTTGTGGTGGCATGGGCAGGTGCTCGAGGTGTTAAACATTGATTGCAGATAACTCTAGAGCAGTTCTTAGCACGTTCGAGGGCGAATGTCTATTTAAGTGGGGGAGAATGTAACGACCAGACCGGTCATTTTGAGCTCTAGCACGTCATTCAATAGTTTGAGGTCATGAGCAACTCCGTTTCAGGTATTATGACTTGTAGGTATGGTCAGAATTGAAATTCGGGAAGTTCGGGTGGATTTGGAAAGAGAATTCTCATCTCAGAAACCTTAAGTTGGAAGAATTGGCTAAGAGTGGAATTTGGAGTAAACGACCTCGGAATCAGGATCTGAAGGTTCCAGCAGGTTCGTATGATGATTTCGACTTGGGCGTATGTCCGGATCGGGTTTTGGATAACCCGAAGGCGTTTCGGCGTATATTGTGGAAGTCAGCATTTTTGAAGGAATTTCCTAAGTTTGTCTTGAAGCGCATTTCAGTGATATTGATGGCCGTTTGGGATCCCGAGGCTGGGAATAGCTTCGTATGGTGATTATGGAGTTGGGAGCGCGATCGGAAGTGAATTCGGATGTCCGGGGGTCATTTTGAAGTCATTTGGCTAAAGATAGAAATTTGGAGGTTTTTGAAGAATCAGACCGGAAGTGGAAAATTTTGATATCAGGGTCGGAATGCGATTCCGGAAGTTTGAGCCGGTCCGTAATGTCTAATATTACTTGCTTGCAAAATTTGGTGTCATTCCGAGTAGTATAGGTCCGTTCGGCGCATTGTTAGTGAATTCAAGAACTTAAAGTTCTTAAGTTTTATTCTAGGGGTTTTGAGGTGTGATTATGAGTTTTAGCATTGTTTTGGGTGATCCAAAGGCTCTATCAAGTCCGTGGGATGATTTGGGACCTGTTGTAACGCTGGGTTTAAAGTTCTGAGGGCTCGGGTGAGTTCCGGGTAGGTACCGGGATGTCTTTAGGCTAAAATATAGCTGTTGCAGGTCAGAGGGGTCAAATCCCTGAACTCACCGCGGTCCGCGGTCCTTTTTGTGCTGGCCGCGGTGGGGGGCCTTGCGGCCGCGGTTGTGTTTTCGCGGTCCGCGGTGGTGGAGCTGGGCCACTGGTCTGACTTCGGAGGCCTATACCTGTTTATATACAAGGAAGTTTGAGATGATTCAAAACGAAAGTTGTAGCCCTTCGTGTCTAATTTCTAGAAAGGTAAAGAAATCGTAATTTGGACATCTGTAACAAAAGTTATGGCCAAAATACTAAAGCATGTCACTGCAGTCATTTTTCTTGGTTTTCTTCAGTTTTTCTTGACTTTGCTAGCGCGGCCGCGGTCCCTTTTTCGCTGACCGCGGTGGGGGGGGGGCTGAGAGGAGTATAAATAAATGGTATTTTCAGTCATTTTTCATTTTTCAACACCCCAAAGGCATAAGAGGCGATTTTCCAAACACTCTTTCTTTTCCAAAACATTGGTAAGTGATTTCTAACTCATTTTTTCACTCCTTAACTTCTTTTTACAAGATTTCATCCTAGAATCTAGGATTTTCATGGTGGAATATGGAATTTTGGGTAAAACCTAATAATATTGAAATTTGGGAATTTAGACCTCAAATTGAGGTCAGATTCCAAAACCATTTATATATCCGGGCTCAGGGGCGAACGGGTAATCGGGTTTTGATCCGAATTTTTGGGTTTGGACCAAGCGGGTCCGGATTCGATTTTTGACTTATGGGGAAAGACTTTAGAAAAACTCACTTTCATGCATTAGAATTGATTCATTTAGAATTTATTGATATAATTAAGTATCTTGTTGCTAGTTTCGAGTCCTTGGGAGGCGAGTTTGAAGTTTCGGGCGCATTCTTGACCCGGAAAGTAGGTTCGACACGAGGTAAGTCTCCTTTTTAACTTTGTTGGGGGGAATTGTCCCCCTAGGTGAAGTAATTAAGTATGTGTTACTATTTGTGGGGGCTACGTACGCACGAGGTGATGGGAGTCCGTGCGTAGCTACTGTTACGCCATACCCAGGTAGTCTAGGACCCATGAGCATGCCTTACTTGTTGTCCTGGCTAATTTATCAATGATATTAGTCTGGTGAGATGATCGAGTTAGTGATTGAATACTAAAAAGGTTAGAGCTCATTTTCCTTAATCAATTGAGAAAAGAATGGATCCTTCCTTGCATAATTGTGTTCCTGATAAGGTTATATTATTGAACATTATTAAACTTGACAAATGAATTTCAAACATGATTTAAATACTATATTCAGGTTCACCTAAAGAGAATTTTAACACTTTCCTGAGAAGTTGTTTCTTGACAAAAATGTGAATTTATTATGTGAATATGTGTTCATATGAGCACCTGAGTCGCAGGTATGATTCGCGAGCGGGGGAAGCTTTATGACAATTCGGTTTATATGTGTCACGACCCAAAACCTGGTTCAGGTCGTGATGGCACCTAACGGCAAGGTTAGGCAAGCCAACATATAAATCCCCAGGAGTTACTACCCCAGAACTTAATATTCCTGTTATTTATAATTTATAACAAATATAATGCGTAATATAGTAGCGATATGAGGTAAGGCCGTAGATATAAGCTGAACCACAGCTAGGCCAAATATATACAACCCCGCAACCCAACATAACTACAACAAGTGTGTGCCAGGACTAGTGTCACAGTGTCAACGGGCGGCTACATAGATACAACAACTGAAATATATATACATAACTATACAAGTCTCAGTCTGGGACAAAAGACTGAGCAAAATGAAACTAGAAGGCTCCA
>ML264013.1:20736-54846 GCA_005239495.1 Nicotiana undulata | reverse complement strand
GGGAGGATAGTGTTGTACGGTGAGATCGGGTTGCGCGCCACAATAATTTATGTGTTCCTATTCCTTATTGTGTTATGTTGGCTTCAATACTTTCATACGAGAATCTAAGGATTGGTATTTCTAGCATTTACTGATTTTTCTTCGAAGATTGAGTTATTTCATGAGTTAACTGCTTCATTTCATTTTTGTAATTTCCATTTCTGTCATCATTTTATACTACTGGTTATATTGTAAGTGACCCGCCTTAGCCCCGTCACCGCTTCGTCGTGGTTTGGATCGACACTTACATAGTACATGGGTTCGGTTGTACTCATACTACACTCTGCACTTCTTGTGCAGATTTTGAAGTCGATCCAAGTGGCGACCAGTAGATTGCTCGGGTTGAGTATCAATGTGGAGACTTGAGGTACAGTTGGTCGGGGTTCGTAACCCTGAAGTCCCCCCTTCCTTTATCTTAGCCGTGTTTTTTTTATTTGAGACAACTCTATATTTTTCAGACCTATATTTGTAGTATTCTAGTACCTCGTGCACATGTGACACCAGATTCGGGGTTGTATTAGATGTTTCAGTTGTTATGTTTTTTCGCACTTTAATTCAGAAATCATTTAAGTTATTTTGGTTTCTTTATTACTATTTAATTTGAATTGTTCAAAATGGATAAACTATTCTAACGTTGTCTTACCTAGCAAGTGAAATGTTGGGCGCCGTCACGGACCCGAGGGTGGGATTTTTATGTCGTGACAAGTTAGACTAGGGGCAGAGGTCGAGGTCGAGGTCGCGCAAGAGGCAGAGGCAAAGGTACAGCTCAACCTAGAGCCAGAGCAGCATCACCGACAGTGGAGCCTCTGGTAGATTTATATGAGGAGGTTCTAGCTCAAACTGTACGTGTTGAGCTAGCTCAGGTCCCGGAGGGGTTCATAGCCACTCCAGCTTCAAGACGCTCTGGTTCGTTTGGTGGGCCTTATGGAGAGTGTGCCCTAGACGGGTACCTTTCCGGTGGCACCACTGGCCTCTCGCATTGGGGGAGGAGCATAGACACCTACTACTCACACCCCAAAGCAGGTGGCTCCCTAGATTTATACTCTAGTAGCCCCGTCAGTTGGGGTAGTTTTGTCGGTTCTTGCGGCACTGGTCGGTGATAGGCCCGCTTTGTCTTCTGAGGCTATGTTGAGGTTGGATACATTCACCAAGCTTTTTTCTGTTCATTTTAGTGGTTAACCATCCGAGGATCGACATGATTTTCTAGATCGTTGCCACGAGGTTCTATGGAACATTGGTATATTTGAGACCAATGGGGTTGATTTGCTGAATTTCAGAGGACTGGTTCCTCCCGGAGATAGTGGAGGGATTATATGTTGACTAGACCAGCTGGGTAGCTTGTACTTACTTGGGATCAGTTCTCACATCTATTTCTGGAGAAGTTCATCCCCGTCACCCTGAGAGAGGAGTATCACAAGCATTTTGAGCGACTTTAGCAGGCTGGTATGATTGTCACCCAATACGAGACTCGATTTGTGGACTTAGCTTGCCATGCCACCATCTTGATTCCTACTGAGAACGAGCATGTGAAGAGATTTATTGATGGACTTACTTACACTCTTAAACTTCGGATGGCCAAGATAGGGAGTGATATTTCCTTCCAGACGGCCATTGATATAGCCCGACGTATCAAGTTGGTTCGTGCGCAGAAGAGGGGTCTGGTATCAGATAAGAGACCCCGTGATTCCAGTGGTTTCAACGGTGCCTCATCTGGAGGCAGGGGAGCTTTTGGTAGAGGACATCATCCCAGACCATTTTATTCAGTGCTTCTGGGGGTCGTGGTCATTATGTGCCTTATTTTGGGTAGCCAGGCTATAGTGCACCATTAGCTCCTATCAGTGTGCCTCCAATTCAGATCTATCACCATGGTTATCTAGCCCGTTTAGGTCATCTTCAGTTCCAACATCCATACCAACAGGATGTGTGTTTTGAGTGTGGTGGTTCTGGGCATATACAGAGGTCATGTCCGAGATTATTAGGAAGCATGCCATAACAGAGTTCTCCGGCTATGGTTCCAACAACGGTTGCTCCACCGCCCACTAAGCCAGCAAAGGGTAGGGGTCAGGCAGCCAGAGGTGGGAGTTAGGCCGTTAGAGTTGGAGGTCAACCAGCTACAGTCTGTCCCAGAGATGTAGTTTAGAGCGGTGGGGCCCAGCTCCGATGTTATGCTTTCCCAGCTAGGCTTGAGGATGAGTCACCTGACGTCGTTATCACAAGTATTGTTCCCGTTTGCCCAAAGATGCTTCAATTCTATTTGATCTAGGATCTACTTACTCCTATGCGTCAACCAATTTTGATGTATATCTGGTTGTGCCTTGTGATTCTTTGAGTGCTTCTGTGTATGTGTCCACGCTTGTGGGAGATTCTATTATTGTAGATCGTGTCTATTGCTCGTGTGCGGTTATTATTAGGAGTCTTGAGACTAGTGTAGACCTTCTACTTCTTGATATGGTTGATTTTGATTTCATCTGCGGTATGGATTTGTTGTCACCTTATCACGCTATATGGGACTATCACGCCAAGACGGTGACCTTAGCCATGTCGGGGTTGCCTCGATTAGAGTGGAGGGGGGAATCTTGGCCACTCAATTAGCAAATTTATTTCTTATGTGAAGGCTTGACATATGGTCGAGTATGGGTGTCTAGCCTATTTGTCCTATATCCGTGATTCTGGTGCAGAGGTTCCATCCATAAATTCAGTACCAGTTGTTCGTGAGTTTCCAGAGAAGTTTCCTGCAGACCTGTCGGGGATGCCACCTGACAGGGATATTGATTTTTGTATTGATTTGGCCTTGGGGTGCGCCCGTGTTGTTCGTGAATAGACTATCAACAAATGAACAAAGTCACTATCAAGAACAAGTTTACGTTGCCGAGGATTGAGGACTTATTTTATCAGCTTCAGGGTGCCAAAGTATTTTCGAAGATTGATTTGAGGTCTGGCTACCATCAATTGAGGATTACGGCATTTGATGTTCCTAATATGGATTTTCGGATTCTTTACGATCATTATGAGTTCCTAGTGATGTCATTAGGCTTGACAAATGCTAGCAGCATTTACGGATTTGTTGAAATGGGTTAAGCCCTACTAGGAGTCTTTTGCGATTGTATTCATTTATGATATCTTGATCTAATCCCACAGTCGAGAGGAGCATGGATTGTTACTTCAGACTCTGAGAGATAGCCAGTTACACGCCAAGTTTTCAAAGTGTGAGTTTTGGTTAGACTTAGTAGCCTTTTTGGGGTACGTTGTATCGGCAGATGGCATTGGCCTAGACATACTTCAGCTACAGTGATCCAGATCTTCCTATGTTTGGTGGGTTATTACTCTAGTTCGTGGAGGGGTTTTCACATATAGCAACCCCATTGACCAGATTGACCCAAAAGGGTGCCCTGTTCAGATGGTCGGACGAGTGCGAATTGAGCCTTCAGAAGCTCAAGACAGCTTTGACTATGACGCTAGTGTTGGTGTTGCCCAATGGTTTAGGGTCTTACACAGTGTATTGTGGTGCATCTCGTATTGGGATAGGTGCAGTATTGATGCAGGATGACAGGGTGATTGCATAGGCATCGCGTCAGTCGAAGGTTCATGGGAAGAATTACCCTATTCATGACTTAGAGTTGGCAACCATTGTTCATGTGCTGAAGATTTGGAGGCACTATCTTTACGGTGTGTCATGCGAGGTATTCGCGGATCATCGGAGTCTACCGTATTTGTTCAAATAAAAGGATCTCAACTTGAATGAGAGGATGTGGTTGGAGCTGTTGAAAGATTATGATATCACCATTTTGTACCACCCCGGGAAGGCAAATGTGGTGGTCGATGCCTTGAGTAGAAAGACAATGAGCACGGAAAACCTTGCGTATATTATAGTTGGTGAGAGGTTGCTTGCTACATATATTCAATGAGTTTGGCAAATCAGTTCGTGAGGTTAGATGTGTCAGAGCCTAGTCATGTTCTAGCTTGCATAGTCGCTCGATCTTCCCTGTATGAGTGAATCAGAGATCGTCAATATGATGATCTTCGTTTGCTTGTCCATAAGGACACGGTGCGCCGCAGTGGTGCCAAGCAGGTTACAGTTGGAGATGCTGGGGTTTTGAGGATGCAGGGTCGTATTTGTGTGCCCAATGTGGATGAGATTCGTGAGTTGATTCTTGAGGAGGCCCACCATTCCTGGTATTCTATTCATCTGGGTGCCACCAAGATGTATCAGGACTTACAATAGCATTATTGGTGAAGAAGGAACAAGAAGGACATAGTTGCATATGTAGCTGAGTGTCTACATTGTCAGCAGGTTAAGTACAAGCATCAGAGGCCTGATGGCTTGCTTATGAAGTTAGAGATTATCGAGCGAAAGTGGGAACATATCACTATAGATTTTATTTTGGACTCCCACAGACTCAGAGAAAGTTTGACGCGGTATGGTTCATTGTGGACCGGTTGACCAAGTCAGCACATTTCATTCTAGTGGCAGTTACCTAGTGGCTAAGATCTGCATCTGCGAGATCGTTCGTCTGATCGAGGTATGTAGTTAACCTCGCACTTCTGGAGGGCAGTACAATGTGGGTTGGGCACACATGTTGAGTTGAGCATAACATTTCATCCCTAGAGGGACGGACAATCCGAGCGCACTATTAAGATATTAGAGGACATGTTTCACGCTTGTGTTACAGATTTCGGGGGTTCTTGGGACCAGGTTTTTCCACTTGTGGAGTTTGCCTACAAACAACTACCAGTCGAGTATTCAAATGGCTCACTATGAGGATTTATATGGGAGGCAGTGACGTTCGCCAAATGGTTCGAGACGGGGGAGGTTCGGTTGTTGGGTACAGACTCGGTACATGATGCCTTGGATAAGGTCAAGATTATTCAGGATCAACTTCGCACCGCTCAGTCTAGGCAAAAAATTTATGCCGGTCGTAGAGTTCATGATGTTGCATTCATCGTCGGAGAGAGGGTGTTGCTCCGGGTTTAAACCTTGGGTGTGATGAGGTTTGGAAAGAAGGGAAAGTTGAGCCCTAGGTATATCGTACCCTTTGAGATTCTTCAAAGAGTGGGTAAGGTGGCTTACAAGCTTGCATTGACACCCCGTTTATCAGCAGCCTATCTGGTGTTCCATTTGTCCATGCTCTAGAAGTATCACAATGATCCGTCCCATGTGTTAGATTTCAGCTCAGTCCAATTGGACAAGGATTTGACTTCTCAGGAGGAGCCGATGGCTATTCTAGCCCGACATGACCGACAATTGAGGTCTAAGAGTTATCCTTCAGTTCGATTGCAGTGGAGAGGTCAATTGATTGAGGTGTCAACTTGGGAGTCTGAGTCGGACATGCATAGTAGATATCCATACCTTTTCACCAGTCCAAGTACTTTTCTATGTCCGTTCGAGGACGGACATTTGTTTTAGAGGTGGAGAATGTGATAACCCGATATGTAACGACCTGGCCGGTCGTTTTGAGAGTTAACGCCCCGATCCCCTGATAACTGCTTCTCCTATGTCTTATTATGTTAATGAAACTTGTCGGAACGTTGGGTGATGAAAATTGGAGGGTTTTTGGACATATAGTCCTTTAAGGTGAGTTTTGACCTTAGAAATTGGACCGTAGCGGGAGCTGTGTGAAGACGGATCCGGAATGGAAATTCGTCGACTCCGTTAGCTCCGTTGAGTGATTTCGGGGTTGGGAGAGTGTTCAGATTGTGTTTTCGAGGTCGGGTGTAGACTTAGGCTTGATTTGGCGAAAGTTAGAATTTCGGCGATTTCGGCCGATAGGTGAGAATTTGATATCGGACTCCGAATGGATTTCCGAAAGCGACAGCAGGTCTGGAATGTCATTTATGACCTTTGTGCAAAGTTTGAGGTCATTCAGACGAGTTTAGACGTGGTTCGGCATCGAATGTGAATTATGAGAAATTCCTAAGTTCCTAGGCTTGAATCTACGCATTTTTGGATATTTTGATGTTAGGGGACGTGTTTTAAGGCCCGACCAAGTTTGGATAGGGTATTGGGTCAGTTGGTGGTTTTGGTTGAGGTCCCGGGGGCCTCGGGGTTGTTTCGGATGTCTATCGGGTAGTTTGGAAATTTTATAGAGTGCTGAACCAGACCTGTATCTGGTGTTCCGCACCTGCGATGGAATTTCCGCAGGTGTGAGCACGTAGGTGCAGGACTTATGTCGTAGGTGCAAAGCTCGAGTGGCCTGGTCAGGGATCGCATGTGCGATCTGGGCTCCGCAGGTGCGGAACCGCAGGCGCGACCTTTTTATCGCCGGTGTGGTCCCAGGACTTTTAAGTGATTTTCCGCACTTGCGATGATAATTCCGCAGGTGCAGTGAAATGGACCGCAGGTGCGAAATCCCTGTGTGCTTAATTCTAAAATCCGAGGGTTCATGTTATTTCACCATTTTTGAGTTGTGGGAGCTTGGGAGAGACGATTCTTGGAGGCATTTACATCTGGGCATTTTAGGTAAGTTATTCCTAACCATCCTAGGTTAATTTCCATGATTCTAGTCTTCAATTCCACCCTTAAATTTGAGATTTATAGTTGAAATTGGGGAAAATTGGAAGAAACTTCCTAGACCGATTTTTGGGGTTTTGATTGGGTATTTGACCTCCGATTTGAGAGATTTTCATATGGTTATACTCGTGAGTGAATAAGGGTTCAGAAAATATAAATTTTACCCGATTCCGAGACGTGGGCCCGAGGGGCGTTTTGGTCAAATTTTCTAATTTTGCGTATTAGTTCCGAATCAATTAGTTATTTTGATTTCTTGAATTTATATTACATTATACCATCGAATTGAATAGATTTGGGCCACCCGGAGTTGGATACTCGTGGCAAGAGCGTGATCATTGATTTATTTGCACAGTCAAGGTAAGTGGCTTGCCTAACTTTGTGTTGGGGAATTTCCCTTAGGCATTTTTAACGGATTTTTGCTATAAAACCCCGTGTACGTGAGGGGACGAGCGCATGCACGAGATATTTTCACAAATGTTCCATATTTCTTTCTACACAATGCCTCATTTTCAATTCTATTATCATTGTTATCGGTTGAACTGCATAATAACTTATTTTACCCTGGTAAATTGATTTCTAACTGGTTTTCCAATCGTTACTATTATTTGAAACCGATTTAAGGATTTTACTCCGGAATTTCTAATTGATTTTCTTAAACCTTTAAACTACGCTATTTTGAGATTTACCTTATATTACGTATTTACATAGGGACTGCGGGCGTAGACCTGAGCCTTTCCCTCATACTGCATTGCATACATAGGGACTGCGGGCATAGACCTATACATTTCCCTCATACTGCATTGCATACAGGGAATGCGGGCATAGACCTGAGCCTTTCCCTCATACTGCATTGCATACATAGGGAATGCGGGCATAGATCTGAGCCTTTCCCTCATACTGCATTGCATACCTAGGCATTACAATTGTGCCTTTCCTTTCTCATTGAACTTTATATATATTGCGTTGATCTGAGCATTTAACTATACCGTTTCTTGCTAGCCTTTACTTAGAATTTATGTAAATTATTATCTATTTTACTTACTTGTTCACTATATCTGTTACTTTGCAAAACCTCAGTAGGGTCTCAACCTGACCTCGTCACTACTTGACTGGGGTTAGGCTTGCACTTGCTGAGTACCGAATGTGGAGTACTCACGCCCTTCTGCGCATGTATTTCCCATGTGCAGATCCAGGTCCAGTATGCAGTATCACCGTTAGTCAGCAGCCAGTGCCAGTAGACTTGAGGTATAATCTGCAGCGTCCGCAGATCTCCGAGTCCCCTTCCTATCTCAGTGTAGTTAGCACTTGTAGAGAATACTATACGGTTGTTTCTTTCCAGTTGTACATCTTGAAGCGTAGAGTCAGCTTGTGATGTATTGATGATATTCCGGGTCTTGGGTGTAGTAAACTGTAATGCCAAGCGGCATAGAGTATTACTATGGCTTTAGTTTATTTTATTAATGTCTTCGCTTGTTATCTTAAATTCTTGTTGAACAAACAGGCTTACCTAGTCGTCTAGACTAGGTGCCGTCACAAGACCCAGTCTGAGGGAAAATTGGTTCGTGACAAGTTGGTATCAGAGCGTCTAGGTTCATAGGAGTCACAACATCACAAGCCAATTTATTAGAGTCTCGCGGATCGGTGCGGAGACGTCCGTACTTATCTTTGAAAGGCTATGTAACTGTTAAGAAAGATCATACTTCGTGGAATCCCTTCTCATGCTGATTACTACTACCAAAGATTCTTAAACTCTATTCTATTCTTGTTTACAGATGGTTCGCACTGGCACCCGAGCCCCCAGCCAGAGCCACTAGAGGCAGGGGTCGGGGCAAGGGACGAGCACGCGGTGCAGCCCGAGCACCGGCTAGAGCAGTGGCAGAGGATCCCCCAGCAGCTGCAGATGGAGGGGCACCGGAGGTCCCTACTATCACTCCAGCCCTCCAGGAGACTTTGGACCAGTTCATGAGTGCTTTCAGTACTCTGTCTCAGGCGGGACTACTCCCGATAGCCCCATCCACATCACAGACCGAGGGAGGGACACAGACTCCCGCATCCCCTACCCCTGAGCAGAGAGTTCATATGGGGCAGGTCCCAGAGTATATTCCTATGCCTCCACCAGCTCCAGTTCAGCCTGAGTCCAGAGCAGCTGCATATGAGTCTGAGCAGCTCCATCTTAAGAGGTACAAGAAGTACCGCCCACCTGAGTTGAGCGGATTAGCTTCAAATGACGCTCTGGGTTTTCTTGAGGAGTGTCATCGCATCCTTCGTACCATGGGTATTGTGGAGACGAGCGGGGTCTCTTTTACCACTTTTCAGCTGTGGGGAGAAGCCTATCAGTGGTGGCGTTCATTTGATCTTAGTAGTCCGGACGAGGCAGCCTCACTTACCTGCGCTCAGTTTTCAGATATGTTTTTGCGTGAGTTTGTCCCTCAAAGTCTCAGGGATGCTTGGCGTGCAGAGTTTGAGCAGCTACGCCAGGGTACTATGACCGTGTCAGAGTATGCAGTCCGGTTCAGTGACTTGGCACGACATGCATCAGCCTTGGTATCTATTGTCCGAGAGAGAGTCCACCGTTTTATTGAGGGGCTCCACCCCAGCATTCGTACCAGCATTGCCAGAGAGCTGGAGACAGATATTACTTACTAGCAGGGCGTGAGCATTGCTAGGAGGATTGAAAGTATGTTGGCCCGGGACAGATAGGAGCGAGAGGCCAAGAGGTCTCGAGAGACGGGTCATTTCTCAGGAGCTCGTGCACCAGCAGCACGCTATGGTAGGGGTTTTGTGAGTCGCCCTATACATTCAGCTCTTCCAGCAGCCAGTGGTATTCCAACACCTCCTAGACCTCGGGAGACTTATTATGCACCACCAGTATCTCAGATGCCTCCTGCTCGAGGTGCTATCACCGGCCAGTCCAGCAGGTCAGTTCAGAGTCAGGAGCAGCAGCCACGCCCTCAGAGGGGTTGTTTTGGATATGGTGACCTTCGTCATGGTATCAAGGATTGCCCTAGGGTTAGGAGGGGTGCACCACCAGAGACTTATCAGGTTCCACGTCTGCCACCAGGTCCCCCAGCGATACTTCTAGCCTCAGCTGCTACCCCACCATCTCAGGCAGCTCGAGGTGGAGGTCGGGGAGGACGAGGTCGTCCTGGGGGGAGGGGGGTCAGAACAGATACTATGCCTTTCCAGCTCGATCCGAGGCCATTGCTTCAGACTCGGTTATCACAGGTATTGTTCCCGTTTGTCATAGGGATGCATCAGTACTATTTGATTCAGGTTCTACCTACTCATACGTGTCTTCATATTTTGCTCCACATTTGGGGATATCTCAGGATTCTTTGAGTTTCCCCGTATATGTTTCTACTCCTGTGAGAGATTCTCTTGTTGTGGACCACATATATCGGTCGTGTTTGATTTCTATCGGCGATTTTGAGACTAGAGCTGATTTATTATTACTTAGCATGGTAGATTTCGACGTTATTCTGGGTATGGATTGATTATCTCTGCACTATGCTATTCTAGATTGTCACGCCAAGACCGTGACGCTGGCTATGCCAGGATTACCGAGGTTAGAGTGGAGGGGTTCACTAGAGTATACTCCTCGTCTGGTCATTTCTTTTCTTAAGGCTCAACGGATGGTGACAAAGGTGTGCGACACTTATTTGGCCTATGTGAGGGATGTTAGTGCTGAGACCCTTACTGTTGATTCAGTCCCAGTTGTGAGGGACTACCCTGATGTTTTTCCAGCTGATCTTCCGGGTATGCCACCTGACAGATACATTGACTTCAGCATTGACTTGTTGCCAGACACTCAGCCGATTTCGATTCCTCCCTATCACATGGTTCCTCCTGAGTTGAAGGAGTTGAAGGAACAGTTACAGGAATTGCTTGATAAGGGGTTCATCAGGCCCAGTGTATCTCCTTAGGGTGCTCCAGTGTTTTTTGTGAAAAAGAAGGATGGATCGATGCGTATGTGCATTGACTACAGGCACTTAAATAAGGTGACAGTGAAGAATAGGTACCCGTTGCCCCGCATTGATGATTTGTTTGACCATCTACAGGGTGCCAAGGTTTTCTCCAAGATTGATCTTTGTTCGGGCTATCATCAGTTGAAGATTCGGGAGTCGAATATCCCGAAGACTACTTTCAGGACTAGATATGGTCACTACGAGTTCCTTGTTATGTCATTCAGGCTGACCAATGCCCCAGCAGCCTTCATGCACTTGATGCACATCGTATTTCGGCCTTGTCTTGATACTTTCGGCATCGTATTCATTGATGACATTCTGGTATATTCTCGGTCCCAGAAGGACCATGAGCAGCACTTGAGGACCGTGCTTCAGACCTTGAGAGAGAAGAAGTTGTATGCCAAATTCTCTAAGTGTGAATTTTGGATTGATTTTGTGGCATTCTTAGGCCATGTGGTATCTTCGGATGGGATCAAGGTAGATCCGAAGAAGGTGGAGGCAGTGCAGAGTTGGCCCAAACCGTCTTCAGCTACTAAGATCCGTAGTTTCCTCGGTTTGGTCGGGTATTATCGCCGTTTCGTGGAGGGATTTTCATCCATTTCAGCACTCATGACTAGATTGACACAGAAGGGCGCACCTTTTATTTGGATTGATGAGTGTGAGGAGAGCTTTCAAAATCTCAAGACAACCCTGACTACAGCTCCAGTTTTAGTACTACCTACCGGTTCGGGCTCCTATACAGTCTATTGTGATGCTTCGAGGATTGTCTTGGGAGCGGTGTTGATGTAGGACGGTAGGGGGATTGCCTACGCGTCCAGACAGTTGAAGGTACACGAGAAAAATTACCCTGTTCATGATCTTGAGTTGGCAGCGATTGTTCACGCCCTGAAGATATGGCGTCATTATATATATGGTGTTCCCTGTGAGATATATACGGATCACCGGAGTTTGCATCACATATTCAGGAAGAAGGATCTCAATTTGCGTCAGCGTAGGTGGTTGGAGTTGCTCAAGGATTATGACATCACCATATTATACCACTCTGGGAAGGCTAATGTGGTGGCCGATGCCCTGAGTCACCGGGTGGAGAGTTTGGGTAGTTTGGCATATCTTCATGCAGCTGAGAGGCCCTTAGCTTTGATGTTCAGTCTTTAGCCAGCCAGTTCGTGAGGTTGGACCTTTCTGAGCCTCACCGAGTATTCGCTTGTGTTGTTGCTCGATCTTCTCTTTATGACCGCATTCGAGGGTGCCAGTATGATTATCCCGACCTTCGAGCTCTTCGGGATATAGTTCAGCGGGATGGTGTTAGAGATATGACCATAGATGATGATGGTGTGTTGAGGTTGCAGGGCCGTATTTGTGTACCTGACGTAGATAGGCTGCGGAGGTTGATCCTGGAGGAGGCCCATAGCTCGCGGTACTACATTCATCCTGGTACCACGAAGATGTACCAGGATCTGAGACAACACTATTGGTGGCGGAGGATGAAAAGGGATATAGTGGAGTTCGTAGCCAGATGCCTCAATTGTCAGCAGGTCAAGTGTGAGCATCAGAGACCGGGAGGATTACTTCAGCAGATGAGGCTTCCAGAGTGGAAGTGGGAGAGGATTACCATGGATTTTGTGGTTGGACTTCCTCAGACTTTGAGGAAGTACGATGCCAGTTGCGTGATTGTGGACCGGCTGACCAAGTCAGCCCATTTCATTCCGGTGTTGACTAAATATTCTTCAGAGAGGTTGGCTCAGATCTACATGCGGGAGATAGTCTGATTGCACGGTGTGCCGGTGTCTATTATTTCAGACCGAGGTCCTCAGTTCACCTCGCACTTCTGGAGAGCCTTGCATAGTGAGTTGGGCACGCAGATTGATCTTAGTACAATATTCCACCCTCAGACGAACGGACAGTCTGAGCGCACTATTCAGATTCTGGAGGATATGCTTCGTGCTTGTGCGATGGATTTTGGAGGACCATGGGATCAATACTTGCCCCTTGCAGAGTTTGCTTATAATAACAGCTATCAGTCCACCTTTAAAAGGTTGCCGTTTGAGGCTTTATATGGTAGGCGGTGCAGATCTCCAGTAGGATGGTTTGAGCCAGGCGAGGCCCAATTATTGGGTACAGACTTCATCCAGGATGCCTTGGACAAGGTAAAGGTGATTCAGGATAGACTTCGCACAGCTCAGTCCAGACAGAAGAGTTATGCATACCGGAGAGTTTGGGACTCGGCATTCCTGGTTGGTGATCGGGTTTTGCTTCGGGTATCGCCTATGAAGGGCGTCATGAGATTTGGGAAGAAGGGTAAGCTGAGTCCGAGGTTCGTTGGCCCTTTTGAGATATTGCAGCGGGTTGGGGAGGTTGCTTACAAGTTGTCCTTGCCTCCCAACCTAAAAGGTGTTCATCCGGTATTCCACGTCTCCATGCTCCGGGAGTATCACGGTGATCCAACTCATGGTTTGGATTTCAGCTCAGTTCAGTTGGACAAGCATCTATCATATGTTGAAGAGCCTGTGGCCATTTTGGACAGGCAGGTCACAAAGCTCAGGTCGAAGGATATTGCTTCAGTCAAGGTACAGTGGAGGGGTCATCTGGGCGAGGAGGCGACCTGGGAGACCGAGCAGGACATGCGGAGTAAGTACCCTCACCTATTCTCAGCTTCAGGTATGTTTCTATACTCGTTCGAGGACGAACGATTTTCTTAAGAGGGGGAGAATGTAACGACCTGGCCGGTCGTTTTGAGAGTTAGCGCCTCGATCCCCTGATAACTGCTTCTCCTATGTCTTATTATGAAACTTGTCGGAATGTTGGGTGATGAAAATTGGAGGGTTTTTGGACATATAGTCCTTTAAGGTGAGTTTTGACCTTAGAAATTGGACCGTAGCGGGAGCTGTGTGAAGACGGATCCGGAATGAAAATACGTCGACTCCGTTAGCTCCGTTGAGTGATTTTGGGGTTGGGAGAGTGTTCAGATTGTGTTTTCGAGGTCGGGTGTAGATTTAGGCTTGATTTGGCAAAATTTAGAATTTCGGCGATTTCGGCCGATAGGTGAGATTTTGATATCGGACTCCGAATGGATTTCCGAAAGCGACAGCAGGTCCGGAATGTCATTTATGACCTGTGTGCAAAATTTGAGGTCATTCGGACGAGTTAAGACGTAGTTCGGCGTCGAATGTGAATTCTTAGAAATTCCTAAGTTCCTAGGCTTGAATCTACGGATTTTTGGATATTTTGATGTTAAGGGATGTGTTTTTAAGGCCCGACCAAGTTTGGATAGGGTATTGGGGTCAGTTTGTGGTTTTGGTTGAGGTCCCGGGGTCTCGGGGTTGTTTCGGATGCCTATCGGGAAGTTTGGAAATTTTATAGAGTGCTGAACCAGACCTGTATGTGGTGTTCCGCACCTGCGATGGAATTTCCGCAGGTGCGTGCACGCAGGTGCGGGACTTATGTCGCAGGTGCGAAGCTCGAGTGGCCTGGTCAGGGATCCATGCGCGACCTTTCTATCGCAGGTGCGGTCCCAAGACTTTTAAGTGATTTTACGCACCTGCGATGATAATTCCGCAGGTGCGGTGAAATGGACCGCATGTGCGAAATCCCTGTGTGCTTAATTCTAAAATCCGAGGGTTCATGTTATTTCACCATTTTTGAGTTGTGGGTGCTCGAGAGAGACGATTCTTGGAGGCTTTTACATCTGGGCATTTTAGGTAAGTTATTCCTAACCATCCTAGGTTAATTTCCATGATTCTAGTCTTCAATTCCACCCTTAAATTCGAGATTTGTAGGTGAAATTGGGGAAAATTGGAAGAAACTTCCTAGACCGATTTTTGGGGTTTTGATTGGGTATTTGACCTCTGGTATGAGATATTTTCATATGGTTATACTCGTGAGTGAATAAGGGTTCAGAAAATATAAATTTTACCCGATTCCGAGACTTGGGCCCGAGGGGCGTTTTGGTCAAATTTTCTAATTTTGCGTATTAGTTCCGAATCAATTAGTTATTTTGATTTCTTGAATTTATATTTATATTATACCATCGAATTGAATAGATTTGGGCCACCCGGAGTTGGATACTCGTGGCAAGAGCGTGATTATTGATTGATTTGCACAGTTAAGGTAAGTGGCTTGCCTAACTTTGTGTTGGGGAATTTCCCTTAGGTATTTTTAACCGATTTTTGCTTTAAAACCCCGTGTACGTGAGGTGATGAGCGCGTGCACGTGATATTTTCACAGAAGTTCCATATTTCTTTCTACACAATGCCTCATTTTCAATTCTATTATCACTGTTATCGGTTGAACTGCATAATAACTTAAGATTTTACCCTAGTAAATTGATTTCTAACTGGTTTTCCAATTGTTACTATTATTTGAAACCGATTTAAGGATTTTACTCCGGAATTTCTAATTGATTTTCTTAAACCTTTAAACTACGCTATTTTGAGATTTACCTTATATTACGTATTTACATAGGGACTGCGGGCGTAGACCTGGGCCTTTCCCTCATACTGCATTGCATACATAGGGACTGCGGGCATAGACCTGAGCCTTTCCCTCATACTGCATTGCATACAGGGACTGCGGGCATAGACCTGAGCCTTTTCCTCATACTGCATTGCATACATAGGGAATGCGGGTAGAGACCTAAGCCTTTCCCTCATACTGCATTGCATACATAGGGATTGCGGGGAGAGACCTGAGCCTTTCCCTCATACTGCATTGCATACCTAGGCAATACAGTTGTGCCGTTCCTTTCTCATTGAGATTTATATATATTGCGTTGATATGAGCATTTAACTATACCGTTTCTTGCTAACCTTTACTTAGAATTTCTGTAAATTATTATCTGTTTTACTTACTTGTTCACTATATCTATTACTTTAAAAAACCTCAGTAGGGCCTCAACCTGACCTCGTCACTAGACTGGGGGTAGGCTTGGCACTTACTGAGTACCGAATGTGGAGTACTCACGCCCTTCTGCGCATGTATTTCCCATGTGCAGATCCAGGTTCCAGTATGCACTATCACCGTTAGTCAGCATCCAGTGCCAGGAGACTTGAGGTATAATCTGCAGCATCCGCAGATCTCCGAGTCCCCTTCCTATCTCAGCGTAGTTAGCACTTGTAGAGAATACTATTCGGTTGTTTCTTTCCAGTTGTACATCTTGAAGTGTAGAGTCAGCTTGTGATGTATTGATGATATTCCGGGTCTTGGGCGTAGTAAACTGTAATGCCAAGGGGCATAGAGTATTACTATGGCTTTAGTTCATTCTATTACTATCTTCGCTTGTTATCTTAAATTCTTGTTGAACAAATAGGCTTACCTAGTCGTCTAGACTAGGTGCCGTCATGAGACCCAGTCGGAGGGAGAATTGGGTCGTGACACGATAGGTCATCTATAGCTTTAACCCTCAATTTTATGTTTTGAAACCTCGACTAGATCCATTTAAACTTTCTAGATTTGCATGCGTAGTCTGTATCTTTTTTCGAAAAGTTTTATGTGAAACAAAATTGACGAAAAATGTGAAATTGTGACTTAAAACTCATTTGAGTTGACTTTGGTCAACGTTTTGAGCAAACTGACTCGGATTAGTATTTTGACGGTCCCAGTGGTTCTGTATCGTGATTTGAGACTTGGGCATATGTCCGATATCGAATTCGGAATTCTCTAGCTCGTATTATTGCAATTTATTGAAAACTAGAAGCTTACAGGTCTCAAGAATTAATAAGTTTGACCGTAGTTTGACTTTGTTGCTACTAGGTACGGATTTTGATTTCGGAACTTGGTGTAGGTTCATTATTGTATGTATGACTTGTATGAAAAATTTGGTGCAAAACAGAATCTAATTGACGTGATTCGAACGTCCGGTTGAAAATTTAAACTTCTTAAGTTTCTTTGAAAAATTAATTCGTTTTGGTGTTAGATTTGTAGTTCTAGGTGTTATTTTGGTGTTTTGATCACGCGACCGAGTTTGTATAATATTTATAGACATGTGTGCATGTTTGGTTTAGACCCCTAAGACCTCGTGTGAGTTTCGGATAGGCTTCAGAGTGGTTTTGGACTTAGAAGCATAGCCGGTGAAACCTGTTTCTGTTGTAGCCCTCAGACCTCGCAATTGCGAGGTGTGGTTTGCATTTGCGATGTTAAAGTGATTCTTTTAGGTTTGCAATTGCGAACAATTACTTCGCAATTTCAAAGAGGGGTTGGGTCAACAGAGTTCACATTTGGATCAAAATGGTTGCAATTGCAAGAATTACAAGTTCGCATTTCCGAACAATCCATTGCAATTGCGATGGTAGCAGAAGTGTGAAATATTCACATTTGCGAAGGATATTTTACAATTGCGGGGTTCCCAATTGAGAATCCTAGGTCGCAATTGCGACATCTTCTCCTGGACATAAGAAGGGAAGAACGTGATTTTAGCTCATTCTCTCAAATTCTCAACCCTAAACAGCCTAGAGGCATTTTTTTCCAAGAGCTTTTATTCCTCAATTCATCGGTAAGATCTAACCTACTTTCTTTCAATTACCCACCATATATCACAAGATTTCAACCTTAAATCTAGGATTCCATGGTATAAATTAGGAATTTTTTTAAAATTGGGATTTAAACTTCGAAATGAGGTAGGATTTCGAATTGAATTGCATAACCGAGCTCGGGGATAAATGGGTGATCGAGTTTTAGTCCGAACCACAGGTATTGACCAAGAAGTCCTGGGGGTTGACTTTTTCAAATGATCTAAATTGAACCTCTTTCATTCGTGAGTAGTTTCTAAAGCTTGAGTTGAATCGTTTGGTTAATAAGTTTCTACATTTGGTTGGTTTGGAGGCTTGTTCAAAAGGCAAGGCCGTGATTGAATTTTTAGTGGATTGCAGAGTGATGTAAGTGTTGGACTTAACCTTGATTTGTGGGAATTAGAAACCCTTGATCTATGTGCTATGTGAAATTCATGTGTAGCGCTGTATATGCGAGGTGATGAGTGTATCCGCCAAAATACTTGTTTTCCTGCTTTCCGCATTTCATTAATTGTTTCATTCCATGTCATTACTTGCTACTTGTCAATTATTGTTTTAGTGTTAAAAATGGTAGGTCTTACCATGCTTCCTTGATTGACCATTTTTGCCTTAATTAACTTACTTGCGCCCTTTAATTGTCATTTACTTGACTTGTCTTACAGCTTAATATTAATTATAGTGAATTCCCAATATGACACGAGACTTCCTTTCCGGTTCTGTTCGATATTTGTTAATCATAGAGATCTTGTGATTCGAGTTGTTAAATTGCTTGCATCCCTTGATTTATTTATATTGATATGGGGGTATCGTGTTGCACGCCGCAACAAGTGGAATAAGGGTTGATTTCTATGATAAAATAAGGGTGAATGTATATTGATATGGTGGGATCAGGTATCGCATCGCAACATGTGAAATAAGGGTGATTATGATATATATATATATATATATATATCATAATCACCCTTATTTCACATGTTGCGATGCGATACCTGATCCCACCATATCAATATACATTCACCCTTATTTTATCATAGAAATCAACCCTTATTCCACTTGTTGCGGCGTGCAACACGATACCCCCATATCAATATAAATAAATCAAGGGATGCAAGCAATTTAACAACTCGAATCACNTATATATATATATATATATATATATATATAGAGAGAGAGAGAGAGAGAGAGAGAGAGATGGGACGCGCAACCCGATCCCACCGTACAACACTGTCCTTTATTATTCTAGCTATATATATATATATATATATATATAGGTAGAATAATGGAGGACAATGTTGTACGGTGGGATTGGGTTGCGCGTCCCGTCCGTTTATGTGTTTCTTTTCCTTAATGTGTTGTGTTAGCTTCAGTAATTTCATACCAGAATCTAAGAATTGGTATTTCTATAATTTACTGCTTTTTCTTCGAAGATTGAGTTATTTTACGAGTTAACTGCTTTAATTCGTTTCTGTAATTTCCGTTTCGGCCATCATTTTATACTGCGTATAGATTATATTGTAAGTAACCCGCTTTAGGCTCGTCACTACTTCATCGAGGTTAGGCTCGACACTTACAGAGTACATGAGGTCGGTGTTACTCATACTACACTCTGCACTTCTTGTGCAGATAATGAAGTTGGTCCCGGTGGAGGTTAGTAGATTGCTCGGGTTGACTATGAGTGTGGAGACTTGAGGTACAACTGCTTGGCGGTCACAGCCCTGAAGTCCCCTCCCCCTTTATCTTAGCTGTGTATTTTTGTTTCAAACAACTTTACCTTTATTCAGACCTATATTTGTAGTATTCTAATAGCTCGTGTACTTGTGACACCGAATTTAGGATGTATTAGATATTTCCATTGTTATGTTTTTTCGCACTTTACTTCAGAAAGTATTTTAGTTATTTTGGTTTCTTTATTATTTTTAATTTGAACTGTTAAAATGGATAAACTGTTCTAACGTTGGCTTGCCTAGCAAGTGAAATGTTAGGCGCCATCACGGCCCCGAGGGTAGGATTTCCCGGTCGTGACTAAAATACCGCTAAAACACGAGTTTCTAGCCTAGCTACTATCAGTTATACTGTGTAATTTTTCCAAAAAAAGTCTCACTTTGCATCACACATTAGATTACAAGATACAATTAGACCTCTCTATAACAACATGCATATATAACATCCATTCACTATAAAAAAAAGTCAAGTTTCCATCAAAACCAATTTTTTAAGTTATATTTACCTCTCTATAACAATTTTTTTACTGTATCAACAACAACCGTATTTATAGAAGAACGCTCTTTATAATTTACCCCTCTATAACAGCCATATGAAATCTTTAATATTACTAATAAATTTTAAAAAAAATATGCACACAATCTTTTCTATTAAACAAAGTTTCTATCTTGCATAAGATATAAGATTTGAAGATATGATATCTTTTTCATTGGACAAATTCTAAAAATATACTTAGATAATAAATTTAACTATACTAAGCTCTTAGATTGTTTTCAAGGGAAAGCTATTGAATACCGCTTTGCTGAAAATTAGGACACGAATATGAATTTTTTTAATAATGTATTAGTTTTTTTCATTATTTAACTAGTGAAATATGTATATCTTGTAAAATTTTAAATTTGAATTTTTTTTATTTTGTATGTAACATTAAAAAAGAAAAAATAATTGAGTTTTGGATAAATTTTATCTATAACAGCCAAAAATATTTGAACATCAAATGTTGTTATAGGTGTATAACAACAATTCATTATAAAAACCAAAAAATATCGGAACAAACACTGTTATGGAGAGGACTGGTTGTATTCTCTCTTTTGTTACATTAATTAATTTATATATTTTTACTTCAACATACGATTTGAAGTTAGCTAATTTAATTTGGTGCAAACACCTGATACGTGGCCACGAAAATCTATTTACGCTAATGTTCAGGCCCTCAGGAGTAGGGCTGCTTATCGGGCATTGGACAATTATTTACTCTATTGATTATCGGCTTTTAAATGTATTAATCCGCTAGCCACCCGATAAGATATCAAATGGATTGGTATCGGTTTAGCTCTTATCGGGCGGTTATCAGACGGTTTATCGGCCTAGTTCAATCTATATTGCACTGACGCTGCTTTGATTCAGAGCAGGCACATGCTAATCAGAATATCTACATGAGATGAACACTTCTGTCCCGACCCGACCGGTCGTTTTGAGAATTTAAGCTTCGTTCGGTGGTATAAGGTCATAAACAACTCCACATTGTGTATATCAACTTGTGTGCGTGGTTAGATTCAGTTACCGGATAATCCGGAGTCGAATTGGGAGAAAAATTTCAGTTTTGGAAGCTTAAGTGATGAAAGTTGACCGGAGGTTTGATTTTTGTGTAAACGGCCTCGGAATGAGTTTTGGTTAATGCCAACTGCTTCGTATGACGATTTTGGACTTAGGCGCTTGTCCGGAACTGGTTTTGGAGGTCCGTAGAGTGATTTGAGGTATTTTGGCAAAAGTTAGAATTTCGGCCGATAGGTGAAATTTTGATATCAGGCTCGGAATGGAATTCCGGGAATGGCTATAGGACCGTTGTGTTATTTGTGACGTGTCTGCAAAATTTGGCATCATTCCGGGTTGAATTGATATGTTCGGCACGAGTTTTGATATATGAAGTTTTGAAAATTTATAAGTTTGATTTTTGGTTTGATTCGTCGTTTTGGTGTTGGTTTATGTGATTTGAAACCTCGAGCGAGTCCGTATTAGGTTATATGACTTGTTCGTGTATTTAGACTGGGTCTCGGGGGCCTCGGGTGTGTTTCGGATGGGCTACGAGCCATTTCTTCCAATTTTGAACAGCTGTTTTTCTGGTGTCTGAAGTCCTTCATCGTGATCGCAGTGCTTCCTTCGCGATCGCAATGTGCCTCTGCTGGCCACCTAGAATTCCTTCTCCGCGTTTGCGTAAATGCCCATGCAATCGCGTAGCTCCATACCCCTCCTCATCCACTCGCATTCTATGTTCCGTGTTCACATAGTAGAAACCAGGCCTTAGGCACTGATACCCCGTTACCCTCAGCGTTCGCATAAATCCCTTCGCGATCGCAGCAGTTAGCTCATTCCTTATACGCGTTCGCATAAGCTATTCCACAATCGCGTAGCACATTTTAGACCAGCAATCAATTTCTTCTTTGCGATCGCATCTCACTGTCTGCGATCGCGATGAACAAAACACCTGGGCAGATAATAAGTCTTCAAAAATCGAGGGTTAAACCATTTTTATGATATTTTCACTTCTAGAGCTCGGTTCTTGGCGATTTTTTGTGCGTTTTTCACACAAACCGAATGGGTAAGTGTTCTTTCACTAGAATTAAATATATTCCAAGAATTAGTCCTTATTTTTACCATTTAATTTGTGTTTTGGATTAGGAAAATTGTGGGTTTTGAAAGAAAACTTCTAAAATGAAAAATTAGGATTTGAAGAACCAAATGGTATCGAAATTTGATAAATTTGGTAGGATTGAACTCGTATCAGAATGGGTAATCGGATTTTGTAAAATTTGTCGGGTTCCGAGGTACGGGCCCGAGGGTCGACTTTTGGGTCGATTTTCATAATTTTGTAAAGATTGAAACTTTATTATTCGGAATCATTCCTTATACGTTTTAGGTGTATTTTGAAGTTGTTTTAGTTGATTTTGAGCCGTCCAGAGGTCTTTCCGCCCGAGAAGTTCAGGTTTGAGTATCCGGTTGTCGTCTTTGAGGTAAGTATCTTGCCTAACCTTGTGTGGGGGAACTACCCCTTAGGTTTGAGTCTTCTTTGTTTATTGTAGTCCGTGTATGCGAGGTGACGAGTGCGTACTCGGACTTATTTGATAATAGATTGACCTTTTAGGATTCGTAGGTCCTTATGTTACCTGTGTATGAATTGTGATTGCTACATTTGAATCCTTGGTTGTTAATTTCATCATTTCCTGCTTAAATTAGAATTACTTGCTTTTGGATTCCTTCGTTGGCTATTTGATCTTAATTGACTTAACTGAGTATTTTACCTCCTTTACTAGCTTGCTATATTTTCTTCATAAACCGCCTAATTGACTAGAATTAGTATTACTTGCCATATAATTGTTTAGCAGTAATTGAAATATCTATATGTTGGTGTCAAGCATGACCGTGAGTCGTATATTGTGATTTATATGATTCTCCCTTAAGTGCTACTTAGGTTTAGTTAGATAATCATCCATGTTGATGGTATGTCCTTGGTGTTGCCTATTACTGAGTATTGATTCATGCTGGTTTTTTTTCCTATGAAGCTAATTGTTTAGGCGAAATTGGTTATAGCTGTTCTCCCTTGCCGGGATTATTTGGTTTGTTATTGTTGACCTGAATATTAAGGATATGTTGTTATGTCTTGTTTCTCTCTGGTTAAGCTGTGTTCTCTACGCTCATTATCTTCTTTCGGTGGTTATTCCTCGTGAATGAGTTCTACTCTGCTGGTGACTTAAGTTCTTGATTTGATTGGCCATCGTACATAGCATTTCTATATTTTGTTTCCTTGTGAGTGTTTGGCGATGTAAGGTATTTTTGTCTTGATGTGTTTGCTTCTTGTACTGCATTACATATTTAAATTGGGACTACATACGTATTCCGGGAGCTTTTCCCTTGTACTGCATTGCATATTTAAATTGGGACTACGGACGAGATTCCAGGAGCTTTCCCCCTGTACTGCATTGCATATTTAAATTGGGACTACGGACGAGATTCCGGGAGTTTCCCCATGTACTGCATTGCATATTTAAATTGGGACCACCGACGAGATTCCGGGATCTTTCCCCCTGTAGTGCATCGCATATTTAAATTGGGACTATGGACGTATTCCGAAAGCTTTCCCCCTGTACTGCATTGCATGACAGATCCTGAGTTACGGACTGAGTTCCGACGGTTTTATCATTGAGGAGATTTTGATCGAAAGAGATATATATATATATATATATATATATATATAGAGAGAGAGAGAGAGAGAGAGAGAGAGAGAGAGAGGAAAGTATTTGTCTTGCAGAAAAATGATATTTGAAAAGGCAGTTACTGGGAACGTATATTCGAACACCACGTATTTTGAAGGAACAATGTTTTAAAGATTTCTCCTTATAAAGGTATATAAATATATATTCAGAGAAAGTATGTTTCAAAGAAGATTTCTCTATTACGAAATGATTATACCTTTAATTCTTTCGATATAAACTCACTATTTAAAGGTTTTCACCTGAAGGTTTGACCAGTTTTATTGAGTTATTGGCTAAGGCTTGATGTGAATAAATTGATGCAGTGCTGAGTTGCTAGTGTTTTATTGGGTTGTGATTCCCGACATTTGGCTTGCATTCTTCCCATCTTCTATCTGTATTTCTAGTATGTTATCCGTTGATTTTATTTGCTGAATTTTCTTCCGTAGTATTCTATCATACCGTTAATTATATCGAATAAATCTCTAGATTGATATTATGTTTCGGTCATTCTTATAGTTATGCCTTTTTACTTGATAGACCAGTGGTGTCTTGACTAGTCCTCGCCACTACTCTACCGAGGTTAGTCTTGATACTTACTGGGCACCATTGTGGTGTGCTCATACTACACTTATGTGCATTTTTGTGTGCAGATCCAGGTATCTATTGTTAGTAGTTGTGCGGGTTCATTGTCGAGGAGACTCAAGGTAAACATGCTGCTGCGTTTGCAGGCTTCGGAGTCACCTTCCTGTTTATTTCAATTGTACTTACTTATTTCTAGACAGTTGTATTTAGATTTGGTAGAAAAATTTCGTAGAGCTTATGACTTGTATTTACCGGGTTTTAGGGGGAAAATGTAAACTCAGCCAAGATTTCTATTATCGAGATTGTTAAAGTTCTTTTATTATTGTTATTGTGGTTAAATGTTAGGCTTACCTAGTCCCTAAGACTAGGTGCCATCACGGTACCCAACGGAGGGAAATTTGGGTCGTGACAAGTTGGTATCAGAGCTCTAGGTTCATAGGTGCTACGAGTCATAAGCGGGTTTAGTAGAGTCTTGCGGATCGGTACAGAGACGTCTGTACTTATCTTCGAGAGGCTACAGAACTATTAGGACAATTTCACTTCCTTCATTCCTATCGTGCGAGTTCATTTTGACCTTGAAGTTTGAAATTATCGTTCCATTCTCTCACCGATGGTGAGGACGCGAGCTGCGGTTCCTGAGGATGTTACCCCGAAGTAAAAGTCGCAAAAGTCAGAGACAGAGGCCGACGAGGAGAACATGCCGCAGTTTAAATGCCTACCAGAGCAGCTCTTGAGAAGCCGTAGTAGTTCCAGTGGGGGACAGGTACTGGGGGTGCCTGTTGCTACCCCGGACTTCAGAAGGCCTGGGCATAGTTTTGAGTACAATTGGTACATTGACTCAGGCAGGGTTGGCTCTAGCGCACCAATTTCTTCACGGATTAGAGGAGGAGTTCAGACTCCCACCGTCTACACTCCACAGCAGTGAGATCATGTTGGCCAGGTACCAGTTGTCATGACAGCCCGACATGTGGTTTTAGTTCAGCCTGTGGTTTGGGCAGTAGCATCGAAGGAAGAATACCTTGGACTTGAGAGGTACAGGAAGTACCACCTTTCTATCTTTCAGTGGATTGGCGGCAGATAGTGCCCAGGGTTTCCTGGGGGAGTGTCACTATATTCTTCGTACTTCGGGTGTTGTGGAGACGAGCGAGATTGTTTTTTTCACGTCTCAGGTTCAAAGTAGTGGGTTGATCAGTGGTGGCGGCATATGAGTTGGGGTAACCTGGCCGAGTTAGCTTCACTAACATGGATTCAGTTTTCGGAGATGTTTGAGGGAGGTTGCACCTCAGTTCCTTGGAATGTTCGCGCATGGAGTTTGAGCAATTGCGTTAGGGCGCCATGTCACTATTGGAGTATGCCATTAGATTCAGTGAGTTGGCCAGACATGCACCTCACTTGGTTGCTTCAGTTAGGAGATGAGTCCGTAGAGTCATTGAGAGATTCAGACATGATATTCGGTTCAACGGGACTCGAGAGTTAGAGTAGGATGCCTCGTTTCAGCAAGTAGTGGGAATCTCTCACCGATTAGAGAGCATGTGGGACCGGGAGAGAGAGGACAGACGAGATCAGGAGAGAGAGTTTTGGAAAGCGCGGAGGCCTCGTAGACCGAAGTAATCTACTGGTCCTTATTATGGAACCAAATTATGTCATGGTAGAGAATTTTGGGTCAACCAGTTCAGTTTACATTACCAGCTTCGCATGGGGGATTTTCAGGTACTCATGGGTCTTAGAGGATCCGTATTGTATGTTTTCCACAGCCATGTCGGCAGAGAGATTGTTTTCAGTGTGGAGCTGTTAGCCACATGGTGGGAGATTGGTCCAGGATTCAGGTAGGTGTGTTATAGCAGGGTATTCAAGTGAGTAGAGGGCGCCCAAGAGGGGGAGGCCCGACCCGTTGATGTGTTGCATATAGTAGGCTAGAGGTCGTTGTGCCAGATATCATCACCCATGTATGTTTTGATGGGTTACGGAGGGGAACCGATTGTGTTTCACTATAGTTCTGTTGGTCAGGACGAGTTTCCCTTATTTGTTGTTTCATTTATGAGTGAGTTTCATGTTTTGCACTCTTTTTTTGTGTTTGCTCCTGTTGGGAGATTTTATGAGTAGTAGCCCTTTTCTATCGTTGTTTTATTCATCCTTGCTAGTGGTGAAACTGGAAGTGAGTCCATGTTGTCCTTCGTGGTAAGCTTCATGTAATTCTCCTAAGTGTTTTGTTACGAGTTGTGATTTGATACTCCATCGAGATGTGAGTTCAGTTAGCGTCATGATTTTATCAGCTGAGATGAATTAGTGGAGGAATTTCAATTGGTGTGATACATTTTCGGTATGTGATTCATAGTTGAGGGTAAGGTCCTTGTGATATTTGTGATTCGATATATTCTGACCAGGCTGAGTACCGCGATGGAAATCTTATCAGGATGGAATCCTTATGATGCATTCATATGCTTTGCTTCCTCCTTGTTACATTGCTTTTGGTAAGTCAGTATTGATAGGGAGTTGTGCCTATGGACTTTTGTTTGATAGATCCTTTATATGTTTCTATTTTCATATTTAGTCATTTCGTTATGTGTTTCCTTAGTTCAGTTGGGGGATGTGTGTCCGGTGGTGTTAGTTGTGGCTTGGTGATTCGGGTGTTTAATAATGAAGTCTTCGTGTTTAGTGCATCATTATTAGTATTATGAGGTTTGGAATAGAATTCTTTCAAATGTGAGGCTAATTGCCAATGCTGAGTTGATCTCGGGCAGCTATTGTGATCGGAAGTGTTATTTGAGCCTACATGTGATGTGCTATGTTGTGTGGTCGTGCCTTATGGGTATAGTCGTGAGTTAATGCAGCTAGTTGGGGCTAATGCCGGGTACGGATATAGGATCAGATCTTTTGGAAATGAGTATAAGGTGAGAAATTGAGGTATGAGGCTTATCGATGGTGATAGGAAGGCTAAACTGCAGTTGTGATTGTTTCATCAGGCTTATGTGGGTTGGGGTGACGTGGGATCACACGCGAGTACGTGTTAGAAGTGTACAATCAGTGATTGGATGATTTCAAGGTAAATCTTGGCACGTTCGAGGACGAACGCTTGTTTAAGAGGGGGAGAATGTAACAACCCGACCGGTCGTTTCGTGAATTTAAGCTGTGTTAGGTGGTATAAGGTCATAAACAACTCCACATTATGTATATCGACCTGTGTGCATGGTTAAATTCAGTTACCAGATAATCCGAAGTCAAATTGGGAGAAACATTTCAATTTTGGAAGCTTAAGTGATGAAAGTTGACCAGAGGTTTGACTTTTGTGTAAACGGTCTCAGAATGAGTTTTGGTTAATGCCAAAAGCTTCGTATGATGATTTTGGACTTAGGCGCGTGTCCAAAATTGATTTTGGAGGTCCGTAGAGTAATTTGAGGTATTTTGGCGAAAGTTAGAATTTCGGCCATAGATGAAATTTTGATATCGGGCTCAGAATGGAACTCCGGGAATGGCTGTAGGACCGTTGTGTTATTTGTGACGTGTTTGCAAAATTTGGCGTCATTCCGGGTTGAATTGATAGGTTCGGCACGAGTTTTGATATTTGAAGTCTTGAAAATTTATAAGTTTGATTTTTGGTTTGATTCTTTGTTTTGGTGTTGTTTTATGTGATTTGAAACCTCGAGCGAGTCCATATTAGGTTATATGACTTGTTCGTGCACTTAGACGGGGTCTCAGGAGCCTCGGGTGTGTTTCGGATGGGCTACGAGCCATTTTTTCACATTTTGAACTGCTATTTTTCTGGTGTATGAAGTCCTTCATAGCGTTCGCAGTGCTTCCTTCACGATCGCGATGTGCCTCTGCTGGTCACCTCAAATTCCTTCTCCGCGTTCGCGTAAATGCTCATGCGATCACGTAGCTCCATACCCCTCCTCATCGCGTTCGCATTCTATATTTCGCGTTCGCATAGTAGAAACCAGGCCTTAGGCACTGATACCTTATTACCCTCGCATTCGCATAAATCCCTTCGCGATTGCAGGAGCCTTCGCGATCGCAGGAGTTAGCCCATTCCTTATACGCGATCGCATAAGCTATTCCGAGATCGCGTATCACATTTTAGACCAGCAGTCAATTCCTTCTCTGCGATCGCATCTCACTGTCTGCGATCGCGATGCACAAAACACCTGGACAAATTATAAGTCTTCAAAAATCGAGGGTTAAACTATTTTTATGATATTTTGATTTCTAAAGCTCGGTTCTTGGCGATGTTTGGTGGGGTTTTCACATAAATCGAATAGGTAAGTGTTCTTTCACTAGAATTAAATATATTCCATAAATTAGTCCTTATTTTTATCATTTAATTTGTGTTTTGAGTTAGGGAAATTGTGGGTTTTGAAAGAAAACTTCTAAAATAAAAAATTAGGATTTGAAGAACCAAATGGTATCGAAATTTGATAAATTTGGTATGATTGAACTCGTATCAGAATGGGTAATCGGATTTTGTAAAATTTGTCGGGTTCCGAGGTGCGGGCCTGAGGGTCGACTTTTAGGTCGATTTTCATAATTTACTAAATATTGAAACTTTATTATTTGGAATCATTCCTTATACGTTTTATGTGTATTCTGAAGTTGTTTTAGTTGATTTGGAGCCGTCCGGAGGTCTTTCCGCCCCAGAAGTTCAGCTTGAGTATCCGTTTGTCGTCTTTGAGGTAAGTATCTTGCCTAACCTTGTGTAGGGGTAACTACCCCTTAGGTTTGAGTCTTCTTTGTAGATTGTAGTCTGTGTATGCGAGGTGACGGGTGCATACTCAGACTTATTTGCTAATAGATTGACCTTTTAGTATTAACATGTCCTTATGTTACCTGTGTATGAATTGTGATTGCTACATTTGAATCCTTGGTTGTCAATTTCACCATTTCCTACTTAAATTAGAATTACTTGCTTTTATATTCCTTCGTTGGCTATTTGATCTTAATTGACTTAACTGAGTATTTTACCTCCTTTACTAGCTTGCTATATTTTCTTCATAAACCGCCTAATTGACTAGAATTAGTATTACTTGCCCTATAATTGTTTAGCAGTAATTGGAATATCTATACGTTGGTGTCAAGCATGCCCGTGAGTCGTAAATTATGATTTATATGATTCTCCCTTAAGTGCTACTTAGGTTTAGTTAGATAATCATCCATGTTGATTGTATGTCCTTGGTGTTGCCTATTGTTGAGTATTAATTCAAGCTGGGTTTTATTCTGTGAAGCTAATTGTTTAGGCGAAATTGGTTATAGTTGTTCTCCCTTGCCGGGATGATTTGGTTTTTTATTCTTGACCTGAATATTATGGATATGTTGTTATGTCTTGTTTCTCTCTGGTTAAGTTGTGTTCTCTACGCTCATTATCTTCTTTCGGTGGTTATTCCTCGTGAATGAATTCTACTGTGCTGGCGACTTAAGTTCTTGATTTGATTGGCCGTCGTACATAGCATTTCTATCTTTTGTTGCCTTGTGATTGTTTGGAGATGTACGATGTTTATCTCTTGATGTGGTTGCTATTCCTGTACTGCATTGAATATTTAAATTGGGACTACGGACGTATTCCAGGAGCTTTCCCCCTGTACTACATTGCATATTTAAATTGAGACTGCAGACGAGATTCCGGGAGCTTTCCCCCTGTACTGCATTGCATATTTAAATTTGGACTACGGACGAGATTCCGGGAGCTTTCCCCCTGTACTGCATTGCATATTTAAATTTGGACTACGGACGAGATTCCGGGAGCTTCCTCCTGTACTGCATTGAATATTTAAATTGGGACTACAGACGAGATTCTGAGAGCTTCCCCCCTGTACTGCATCGCATATTTAAATTGGGAATATAGACGTATTCAGGGAACTTTCCCCCTGTACTACATTGCATGACAGATCCTGAGGTACAGACTGAGTTCCAGCGATTTTATCGTTGAGGAGATTTGGATCNGTTACCGGGAAATTATATTCGAACATCACGTATTTTGAAGGAACTATGTTTTAAAGATTTCTCCTTATAAAGATATATAAATATATATTCGGATAAAGTATGTTCCAAAGAAGATTTCTCTATTCCGAAATGATTATACCTTTAAAGCTTTCGATATAAAATCACTTTTTAAAGGTTTTCACTCGAAGGTTTGACCAGTTTTATTGAGTTATTGGCTAAGGCTTGATGTGAATAAATTGATGCAGTGCTGATTTGCTAGTATTTTATTGGGTTGTGATTCCCGACATTTGGCTTGCATTGTTCCCATCTTCTTTGTGTATTTCTAGTATGTTGTCCGTTGATTTTATTTGCTGAATTTTCTTCCGTAGTATTCTATCATACCATTAATTATATCAAAAAAATCTTTAGATTGATATTATGTTTCGGTCATTCTTATATTTATGCCTTTTTACTTGATAGACCAGTGGTGTCTTGACTAGTCCTCGTCACTACTCCACCAAGGTTAGTCTTGATACTTACTGGGCACCGCTGTGGTGTGCTCATACTACACTTCTGCGCATTTTTGTGTGCAGATCCAGGTATCTATTGTTAGTAGCTGTGTGGGTTCATTGCCGAGGAGACTCAAGGTAAACCTGCTGCTGCGTTCGCAGGCTTCAGAGTCACCTTCCTATTTATTTCAATTGTACTTACTTATTCCTAGACAGTTGTATTTAGATTTGGTAGAAAAATTTCGTAGAGCTTATGACTTGTATTTACCGGGTTTTAGGGGGAAAATGTAAACTCAGCCAAGATTTCTATTATCGAGATTGTTAAAGTTCTTTTATTATTGTTATTGTGGTTAAATGTTAGGCTTACCTAGTCCCTAAGACTAGGTGCCATCACGGTACCCAACGGAGGGAAATTTGGGTCGTGACAAGTTGGTATCAGAGCTCTAGGTTCATAGGTGCTACGAGTCATAAGCGGGTTTAGTAGAGTCTTGCGGATCGGTACGGAGACGTCTGTACTTATCTTCGAGAGGCTACGGAACTATTAGGACAATTTCACTTCCTTCATTCCTATCGTGCGAGTTCATTTGACCTTGAAGTTTAAAATCATCATTCCATTCTCTCACCGATGGTGAGGACGCGAGCTGCGGTTCCTGATGATGTTACCCCGAAGTAAAAGTCGCAAGGGTCATTCCTGAATTTCACAATCATAGATGTCGTCATACGAGAATAGGTGGAGGACTTATTAAAGGCATATTTGGGAGAGAGAGAAAAAGTACAGCTACCATGTTAGGACTTCACTTCTGTCACTAGCCCCAACTCGGGCATCCCTTTCAAGTGTAGTTGACGTACAATTTAGGAAATTTATAAGGACTAAACGTACTGATGAAAGGGAAAACTTAGGAAAGAATAGCTAAGGGGAATCCTTCGTTTGAGGAAAGAGATGATAAATTCAGTCATGAAAAAAAACAAGTTTGTTTTAAGGCCGGAACATTGCTAAAAGTAATTCTCTTGCTTTCATGTATGCTAAAATCACCTAATATTTTCTTTTATCTACTGAAATTTGATCCTTGGTCTTTTAGAAAAGTTTCCGATTCATTGACCACTAATCTGCGAATTGGATACATCAAGTTCGTATTAAGTTAAAGGCAAAAGACGTATATATGAAATTGGACGTCTACAATTACTTAGGATGCAAAATAGAAAATAACGTAAGTGAAATCACCCAGTGAAATGAAAATATTGATCCTTAATTCTAATTAAGTCAAATTTTCACACAATAAAAGAAAATGATAATAATGACCAAGCTCTCACAAACATTCGAGCTGGCTTGACAAACATGGAAGAATCATGTCATCATTTTCACAGACTTCTAACAGCTGCACTCGCTATCTAATCAACCCAAAAAAATCGAGAAAATGAATCCTCTTATATGTAATTAAAAGTAAAAATAGAATGGACAAACAATTCCTTTTTTTACTTTTTCCCAGATAATTAAGGTCTTTACAAATTGAATCATCGGTAAATGATTCATCATCTAGTTACTACTAGGTGAGGCAGAGCTAGATCCAGAATTTAAAGCGTATGGATCAAAGTTATTGAGTTTGGTCGAAATCGCACTGTACATTCTAGCTCCGCTCCTGAGGAGTTGACAACACATTAACAAGAATCTGCATGACCTTAACTCTCAGTTCTAAAGCCAATACGTAATCAGCTGTCTCTCTGAAAAGCCTCTCAAAGCCCATATTTGATGACTCACAATTTGGAATCAAATTCTGTAGGATCCTAACTTTCCTTTCAATCTCGTAATTGCTTGATCTTCTACGATAACGTTCTACACGTACTCTTCTTTTCATTAAAATGTTTCTGCATCTTTCTTTCCTCATGATATGTGTTAACGCCCTTTTACAACTTGATTAAACTAGAGACAAAATATAGAGAAAGTACAAGAGAGTTTAGGTATATATGTAGCACAGAAATGGGTGTTTGATTTATAGTATTAAGGAGTTGTAGGGGTTGGGTTGGTAGGTTGGTCATTAGCAATTAGAGGATAATGCGAAATATTTTATAGCCGCAAAGTTGAATTATCATCTAGCCAATGTCATATCCTACAAAATTAATTAGTGGTACCAAATGATCAATGAATCGCAACGAGACAAGTAGTTACATTTATAGGGAAAGAGTCGTTATTCATGCCTTGTAGTTTAGGACTGCATGTTCTCCAACTCAATGCACATGCATCCACATGATTCTTTTCACTATCCTTTCCTTCAAAACCACCACATTTTTTCATGAGGTGTACTCTTAATTCCCACTCTTTATAGCACTATAGGTCCCGATATCGTCAGCGGCAAAGGCAAATTTTTAAAACGATTTTCAAAACCAAAAAAAAATAATATATAAAAAAGCTAATGAGATTTAATATCTAATACACACGCATAATACTAAAGAAATTTGACCTAACTAATATATACTGTATAATTTTTTAGCGAAGGAGGTTCGAATGAACCCTTTCCGTCCTAGCTCTGCCTATGGTCCCTACCACAGCACTATGAACTCCACAATTTCATGAGAACACCCTGGATTATTCCTTAGTCACTTTCCAAATTCAATGCACAGTACATAACGTGAAATGGGAGATGACCTATGCATCTATCCTAATTATCCAGCTCAATGGGAGTGGCACAATACACACCAGTCACTTTTTTTAGGTTGAAAAAGGGGCTGCATGTTTCCCGGTAGGAGGCTACTTATTTTAATTATATTTTTGATATTATCATATTTTGCGGAGCTTAGGACGGATACTTGTCTATGTTGTTCTCTACACAAGTCTGGATTTTGGGATCATTGTGTTGGGAATTTTGATAAAAAGAAGATCGATCACATGCATGAGTGACTATCCTCTGATTAAGATTTTCTTTTTGTTTAGATATACATGCTTTTCAAAGACTAGTTCAATGAATGCTAGCTACATATGGATAAATACATGACCAAACAACTACCATTCTCTCTTAATATTTTGTGTTTTTATACTCTTATGACTATTCATGTTCATTGAATTGGAAGAGAGCTTTGCTGGAGACCACGATTTCTAGTACCACTTTTTAGAAAGATAGAAACGATATGTAAAATAGAACCTTAACCTGCCTATGCATTTGGTGATTGTGGGCATTCAACAAGACTATTTGATCAAGCGAATGTTACATTATTGTTGTCATCTATGTTAGTCTATTTTATTGTGAATATGCTCTTTAGTTTTATTTTAAACATGTTGGTAACTCAATTAATTCTTCGAAAATATATTGTATTACTTTCATTGATAGTAGCAAAAAATCTCAGGCGTATGTTATTCTTGCAACTTCCTGAATATTCAGGAATGGAAAAGGATAGAGAAATGCATATTAAATGTACTTATAATGGTTTCAATTATCAGAAACAGAATTTCAAAAAAATTAGTTGAAAGATGGCATTTAGATCAAAATATTATTTCCTTTTTGTCTAAAACTTTGACATATATCTAAACTGTACTCCTCCCGTGGAGAGCTCTGGTTCAGCGTAATAAAAGTCTTTGTTTAAGTTTTGGTTGGATCATGTCTTTTGTGCTCCAGATACTCATGGTTACGTTGTGACAGAATTTGTAAAAAGAAAAAGAACTTTATACAAATTAGTAATAGTCTATATCGTCAACGTGTTTAATCAAAAATAGTTTTTATGGTGAAAGTTAATATTAGAATAAATCAGGTTTCTAATAACCAAGTTTACTTCACTTTTCCAAATATAAAAGAGTACAAAGTAATTTGAATTGAAATTAAGTAAATAAAGAAAAACAAATCTTATTAATGATTGTTTCTAGGATACAATATGTAACTGTTTTTCGTTACTTAATTCATGGCCATTACTAATATATATTAACTACATTCATTGTCTGTTACTCAAATTACTCGTAATAGTTATGGTAATAAAACAATCACGCATAATCAGGGATTATGCTGATCCACATTTCATACTCGCAATTGTTAATGAATCTTCCTCTTTTGTGGTCTTCATGCATCCTCTGCCTATTTATTCTTTCTTATTTGTTAGGTATGATATTTTTGTACACAATCGGGAGGGGGGGGGGGGGGG
>ML264013.1:0-20717 GCA_005239495.1 Nicotiana undulata | reverse complement strand
ATTTAAATAAAAAGGGTAGGAGGAGAGGGGGGGGGGGGGGGGGGGGGGGGGGGGGGGGTTACTCACACCTCTTTGTTACCAACGTAGATCTTTCTGAATACTCTCAATTGAATATTCAGAAGCGGTAAGTTTATTTATGGAAGGAATATCTTGCCGTCTTTTCCCATTATCATTATGTTTTCTTCAAAAGCGAAGAGAAATACATCTGTTCCATTTAATGTTTGAGACATGTGTCCTACTATGATTAGTTATGCAGTTTATAACATCGTTTTATGGGTTTCTACGATTGGATCAATTCGAAGTGACGGTTCCATGATCATGGTTCATAATGACGTTCTTCTCTTATAAATTTCTTATAAATACCTTATCACATTTTATCAAAACATTCTTCCTACATCTTGCACTCCTTTACAAGCTTCTTCTGTAATTTCTCTTCTTCCTTCGTGATTTTACTAACAAAAAATGGCTTCCCATTCTTTAAAACCATTCTTCATTAATAGACCCACGAAAAACGATCATCGGAGATGAACTCTCTCCTTCCACAACCCCGATTAGGAGTAGGAGAGGTGGAAGGCTTTGTAGTTTAGGCTCCATATCAAGTCGTAGCACCACTCCTTCTAACAAGAATACTTCTAAATCCTCTTCTTCTAAAGCTAAAGCTTCATCAACTCCTAGATCTTCTCCCAAACTTAAAGATCATAATAAACCGTTACATGAGCTTGTCGTTTCTGAGATTGTTCCTCGAGAATTTTCTTTCACATCGGACTATGAAACGTGGAGAAAAGAGGTTTCTTCCATTACAACTCTTAATCCTCCCGGTCATTATCCTTTTTTAATCACCCCTGGCCTTCTTCTTTTAGTACGATGTGCATGTAATTGAGAAAAATATTTCCTTTTCATAGCTCCTGGTGCCGATGATCGAATAACCTTTTATCATGAGGGTTATTCATTCGCTTACACCTACTCTTATACTTTATGATTAAACTATCCTATCGAGCCAATGATTATCAAGTTTTTCCATTGTTTTAATGTGTACCTTGGGCAATTAGGCCCGATAATGTGGAGGGCAGTAAGTTGCCTTCGTTACTTGTCAGGCTTAATCTCAGCTCCTTTCACTTTCTGGCACCTCCTTCATCTATACTCCTCGAAGCTTTTCCTCGAAGTTATTTCTCCCATGTAGAGAGAAGCAAGAAAGTTTTTGTCCCTCCCGAGGATGATCGTGACCATGGTTGGTACGCTCTGTTCATGGCTTTCCCACTCGTGATTTAGTGAGTGATGAAAATATGCCTTTTCCTGAGAAGTGAAACTTTACACATGAGTATTTTTCTTTGCCACTTTCTTTTTTTAGAATTTTAATTTCCTCATTTATTTTTCATTACTTTTTAGCAATCATGCAAGTTTTTGGTGAACTTTCCACTTTCGTGATTAGGTAGAAAAAATATTGTCCCCAGCCCCTATGGATCAAAGATCTTGGAAATTGCTTTCTCAAAATTTAGTTGGAAAGTGAAAACCTACGATATTTTGTTTTTATTTACCATGAATTTCCCTTTTTATGGATTCCTTTAGTATGATATCTTCCATTATTCTTAGATTTTGTTGTTCGTGGCATTCGTCCTGCTTTTGTTCTTGTAGCTAGACCCACTATTAACGGTGCCTAAGAACAGATTTTAAGTGTGTCCTCTTCAAACAAGAAAAACAAAGAAACCCGCGACTCTAAGATGAAGGCTCTTTAGTGAAGAAATCGCGAGTCGGGAGGCGCGCCATTTTAGATAATGAAGAAATGTTTCTTTGAACATATGAGAAGATGAAGATGTTGGTCCTGATTTGAACCCCCTCCCCGCCCCTCAAGTCCCACTGAAAGGATTTTCGCTCAAGGATTTATGGGTGAAAAAGAATTGGACTTTGTTTCTGAAGATCCAGCCCTCGATGCTCTTTTAATGACCCATGTTGCTACTTATGCCACACCTGCTGTTGTTCTTCGTAATGAGGTTGTCTTAATGGAAGAAGAGGCATGAAACAGGTTCTAATAGAAGTCATCGAGGATGCCAATTTGCTGAAGAAGTCTAATTGAGCTGCAGTGTGGTTAAAATTGTTGACCGGCCCTCTTGATAGAGAGAAACTCGAGTCTCATACCTTCATCCTTAGTGAATGATGTCATTCATTCCGCTCTTAAGGTAAACTCTTCTTTTCTTATATTTCCCATTTTCTTAAGAAAAAAAATTTCTAACTCTCTTAACTTGTCTTATTTTTGCAGATCAATTTAACAGGTACATAGTTGATGAGGATGATAGATTGGACTAAGCAATAGGTTGAAGAATTTCGCATAGAGGCAGACAACTGGAAGGAAAAATTTAAAAGTCTTCAGCTTGAGAAAGATGTTCTTGTGGAGGAGAAAGAATCTTTGGGGCAACAACTCAAGATTACCACTACTGAACTGGCGATTTTAAAAGCTTCTACCAACCAGGTTGAAAAGGAGAAAGCTAGAATGAGAGCCTCCTTTCCTGAACAACACTCAAGGGCAACTAAGGAAATTAGGAGCTTGAAAGAGCTTCTAAATCAGAAGGAAGTGTATGAGGGTGATCTGGTTCAAGAATTAACAAAAGCTCAAGAGGATCTCCGTGCTTCTTCAGAAAAAGTTGAGTTCCCCGAGGCTATTTTTGAACCTTTGAAGGTGTCTTATGAAGCTTCTGAAGCAGAAAAGTAAGACATGAAGGCTGAAATAGAGCAATTGGAGGGAGACTATTAGTCTCTTGAAGACAAACTAACACTTGATATTAGTTGGGATTTTTTGAACACGCGGCTTGAGACTTTAGCTGAGGCTAGCCAGGAAGGCTTTGACTTCAAAGCTGAAATTGCCAAGGTTAAGATGCAATCTAAAGTACTCAACAACGTCCAAGTTTCTCAACGCTCGAGGATAAAAGTTTCAAAGGTTATTTGAGTAAAGACGGCTCCGAAGTTGATCAAGTTGACGCCCAGCCTTCGCCTTCTCTCTATTTGATCCTTACGGCCATTCTGATGATGCTCCGTAGTTTCTTCCCCTTTTAATGATTATCATTTTGGATGTTTATTATTGGTGTTTATGGGATATTTGTTTTTTAGAAGTTTATTTTGGGAAACTTTTCCTCCTCCTTTTTGAATATCAACATCAGTATATTTTCTCTTTAATTTTGAGTTTTTTCTTGCATTATTAAAGAAGATAAATGCTTTAATATGCCGTGGCTAAGTACGTCTTATTTATAAAAGAGGGCCCTTGTATATTAACAACACTGATGAAGATGACGTATCATCTTCATATTGGTGTAAAAATATGAACTATGAAGTAATTTGAAGAAGTTTTATTTGAATTTCCAAACAAATATTTATGTACAATATTTTCATAATTGCTTTCTTTATAGCAGGTTTACAGGTACGGGTTTCACTACCCCGTTACTACATTTATGGACTTAACCTAATAGCTCTTGTGATTTTTGTAATAAATCTTCAGTTCCTTCTGAGAGCTTGAAAATTTGAAATTTTTCTTCAAGGTTTTCCCTTAGGCTATTGAGGGATATGCTTTTGTGGTGTACGTCTTATTCCTTTGTGTACTTCTTCCATATGCATAGTCCCTCCTAGTGTTCGAGCTTTGAAGCATGACAATTTGAACCCTGGATTAATTCCTTCCTTTGGTCCTTTCCCTGAAAAAAGGAAATACATACGGGACTCGGAGGTAACTTTTTACATGATGATTGCTTAACCCTTTTCATCAGAGTTGTTGTGACCTATACCGAGAATAATTAGGTATTATGCATGCCTTTTAGGTCTAACATTATCATCTGGTACGGGCTAATTTTTTGCCTATCATCTAAAATGGTTAGTAAAATTTAAAATGCAAGTATGAGTTCAACCCTTTTCTCATCGGGCTAGGATCGATAGCCGTTCGACTTGAGGAAAGTTCGGTCAGATTAAAAATGAACATTTAGGATACCTGACCGTGGATACTTGCCGAAAAGTAATATTTCTTCAAGTGAATCGAGTTCCAATTGAAATTTAACTCTTTCCCGTCCATAGTCCCCAATTCATATGCTCCTTTTCCAGCAGTGCCTTTAACTCTATATTGATCTTCCCATTTTGGACTTAATTTCCCTGCATTTGATGCATGTGTTGATCAAGACACTTTCTTTTGGACAACGTCCCAATCTTTAAATAGCGAAGGTTTGCCTTTTTGTTGTAATATCGCTCAATCCATTACTTTTGTGTTTCCATACATATCAAAGTTGTTTCCCTTTTTTCCTCTGTCAAATTTAAATTTGTACGAAGCTCTTCATAATTGGATTCTTCATTTGTATGCTCGAACCTTCTACTTGGTTCTCCTGACTCCATTGGGATTAACGCCTTAGTACCCTAAACAAGCAAGAATGGAGATTGTTTCGTTCCTATTTTCATTGTTGTCATGTAAGCATATAGTACCCTAGGTAACACCTCAAGCCACTTGCCGTTTGATTCTTTCAATCGTTTCTTTATATTGATGTTAATGATTTTATTTGTCGACTATTCATGTCCACTAGCTACAAGATGATATGGTGCTGAAGTAATTCGTTTAATTTTATAACTTTTGAAAAATTCAATAACCTTTGCACCCATAAATTGCGGCCCTTTATACAGACGATTTCTCTTGGGACTTCAAATTGGCATTTTATATTTTTCCAAATGAAGTCGATAACTTTCTTTTCTCATACCTATTTGAAATCACCTGCTTCTACCCACTTCGAAAAATAATCAGTTAAAACTAGTATAAATCGTACGTTTCCTGGTGCTTGAGCCAAAGGACCTACGATATTCATTCCCCACTTCATAAAACGCTACGGTGATATGATTGAATGAAGCAACTCTGTCAGTTGATTCTTATTGTTTTCATACCGTTGACATTTATCGTGCCTTGTTACAAAAAAATTCGCTTCATCTTTCGTTTTTGGCCGATAATATCCTGCTCTTATTAGCGTTTACCACCGACCTTCCTCCAACATGATTTCCACAATGTCCTTCATGTACTTCTCGCATCACATATTCAGTTTGTGATGGAACAAGACACCATGCTAAGGGTACCCCAAATATTTTGCGATACAAATTGCCTTCTATTAAGAAATATTGAGCAGATTTCATTCGCAACAAATGAGATTTTTTGTTTTATCCTCAGGTAAAATTCCATACTGCAGATAATTTACAAATTTATTTCTCCAATCCCAAGTTAAATTATTCAAATTTACCTCATTCTTGGATTGATCAAGGGTTGAACGAAATAAGTGCACCTCAATTGCATTTTTTGCGTTTGATACATCAGCCACAAACCCAAGATTTCCTAACATATCAGCTTGTACGTTCTCTTTCCTTGGTATTTTAACAGCCTTCCACGCTTGGAACTGTCATAGTAATTCTTGCTCATTTTCCAAATATTGTTGCATTCGTGCCTCTCAATATACATAATTCCCTTGAATTTGATTTAACACAAGTTGAGAGTCACTTTTGATTTCAACTTGCTCAATCCCCAACTCTCTTGACAGTTCTAGACCTACAATTATTGCCTCATACTCAACTTTATTATTAGTAATTGGGTAGCACTTTATCGCTTGTCTAATAATTTCTCCCATAGGTGAAATTAAAATAATACCCAAGCCTACTCCTTTTATATTTGAGGGTTCATCAGTGTATAAAGTACAAGTTCTCAAATTAGATCCGGTAAATACTCGTACCTCTTTTTCATCCTCGGGAAGTTGGCTCGAACTGAAATCTGCTAATACCTGTTATTTTATGGAAGTTCTAGGTTGATAAATAATACCATATTCACTAAGTTGTACGGCCCATTTAGCTAATGTCCCTGATAACTCCTGTTTTGCAGTATATTCCTTAGCGGAAAAATAGTTACAACAAACATGAGATGACATTAAAATAAGGTTGTAACTTTCTTGATGCAATAACCAATGCTAGTGCTAGTTTTTCTAAATAAGGATACCTTCACCATCCAATAAAGACTCGCTAACATAATGAATAGGAAATTGTTTACCTTTATCTTCTCACACCAATACCACGTTTACCGCTACCTCTGATACAACTAGGTAGATGAATAGCCTTTCTCCATCTTTTGGTTTCAATAACAGGGGCGATTTTGACAAATATTATTTCAAATCCTTCAAAGCTTATGGACATTCGTCAGTCCATTGAAATTGATTTTATATTTTCAATATTGAAAAGAATTTAAAATACTTTTCTAAAGATTTAGATATAAATCTCCCAGAGCTTCTATTCTACGTTTTAACCTCTGTACTTCCTCTTTGCTTGTGAGCACATCGAATAGCTCTTCAATTGCCTTGATTTGCGCTGGATTCACTTCATGTTATACTTGTAGAATATCTCAAATGTATCATTCAAATGCCGAAAAAATCTCCTGCTCGTGCTGATTTTACCAGCATATCATCAATGTAGACTTCCATGGTCTTCATCAAGTGTTCTTGGAATATTTTGGTCACCAACCTTTGGTATGTAGCTCCAGCATTCTTCAAACCAAATGGTATGACCTTATAACAGTAATTCCTCCAGTCTTTAATTAAAGTAGTCTTTTCCTCATCAAGTGGTTCCATTTTTTTTGTTATAACCATAATACACATCTAAAAAACTCAAAAGTTCATGACCTGCGGTACAGTCAATTAATTGATCTATATGCGGTAAAAGAAATGAATCTTTATGACATGCTTTATTTAAATGCTCCTTTATTTCGTTTCTTTTGCTTAATAAGTGTCACGACCCAAATTTCCAACCTTAGGGATCGTGATGGCGCCTAACACCACACCTGCTAGGCAAGTCAACGTTAGAGTTCGATTAACTACTTCCTTTGATTTTCCATTTAAACATGATAACCAATTAAAAAAATAAATTTAATCTAATGACTTTCAATGAATAATCCCAAATATAAAATAATAAAAACTTAAATAAATCGAGCTACAGACTAATTATATAAATAACTCTAAACTACCCAAGGGTCTGGTGTCATAATTCACGAACTACGAAAGAATACTACAAATACTGGGCTGAAAGAAATAGTGTAATTGTTCCGAATAACATAAAACAATATTTATAAAATAGGATAAGACTCTCGGGATCTGCGAACGCCGGCAGATATACCCCGTGTCTTCGGAAAATAGATAGTTGCTCTAAATATCTCTAATGCTGGCAGGTACTGGATTTGCACAAAAGAGTGCAGAGTGTAGTATCAGTACAACCGACCCCATGTATTGAGTAAGTGTCGAGCCTAAACTCAACGAAGTAGTGACGAGGCTAAGGCGGGGCAATTATAACTTAACCTGTGACAATATATATGTAATAACGCAATAAAACAATTCTACACGAACAAGAAAAAAATTATAACTGAAACAATAAATAAAATAACTCAGTCGCTTATCCAGGCCTCAGCTATTACCAAAATCTCACACAAGTTTTCAAATATCCAAACTTTACTTTAAAATAACCGCATGTACAGAATGTGAGAAAAACCGTAGAGTAAAATGATAATTTCCAAATCTTTGTAATTAAAATCAGTAAAACATAATTATTCTCCCTTATCACTGTCTTGTTGCGGCGTGCAACCCGATCCCACCTGTCCATCCTTGTCACTATCATTTATTTCCTCTGTCCGCCCTTATCACTATCATTTATTTCCCTTGTCCACCCTTATCACTATCATATTATCCACCCTTATCACTATCAATTGTCCACCTTATCACTATCAATTGTCCGCACTTATCACTATCAATTTATTTATGTATCAAAACTTTCACAACACTTTTATCTCAAAAATGGTAAACAGAAAACTATATTTCTCATTAACTCACCAAATATTATCACAACAACATGAAACCAACATGAAACTCATCATATATATATATATATCGTAAAACAATGCCGAACTTCTCAACCTTTATGTACCACAAGGGAACCATATAAACAACCAATACTCTTCCAAATAACTACAATAAGACTTAACAACAAAGTAACAAAGCCAAGTAGTCATAAAAACAATAATGGGCATAGGACAATTAAGACATGAATCAATTTAAATTGGAAACGGGGAAGGGATCATGTTTAACAGACAATTTGGTGGTGCATAGATACTCATCACCTCAATCACCTATACACCACACACATGCAAATTCACATAACAAATAAGTTGGGGATTCCTATTCCCTCAAGTCAAGGTTAAACCAAGCACTTACCTCAACTTCGTAGGCCACTTACTGCTCAATTATAACTTTTCCTTTAGAATCTTGCTCTAACTTGCTCGAATCTTATCATAATTAACTTAATATCATTAATTAATGCTAAAGGAACTAACTTTATTGAAAATTATAATTTTTCCTAAGTTTTCTAAAAAAAAGTGAAAACCCGACCCTGGGCCTGCTTGGTCTAAACTCGGGGTTTGGACCAAATTACGTTTACCCATTCACCCATGAACCCAAATATACAATTAGTTTCGAAATCCGATCTCAACTCTAGGTAAAGATTCGATTTTTTTACAAAATTCCCTAGTTCTACCCAAACCCTCAGTTTTTACCATGAAAATTCTTAGTTTTTGATTTAAAAGTGATGAAAACCAATGAGTAATTGAAAGAGTAAAGTTTATAATTGATTACCAACAACTTGGGGATGATATTTGGTGAGAAATTCGCTCATAAGGCTGTGACGTTAAAAAATATGAAGAAGATGAAGTCTGCCCGTTTTTAAAAGTGTATTTAAATAGCAGGGCCGGCCTTCTATGCGCTCGCATAGGCCGCGACCGCATAGAGAACGGAGGAGCTGACCATCGCGATCGCGGGGCACTCAGTGCGTTCGCATAGCACAAACGCGACCCCTTCCCTAGGCCCAAATACACTGTGCGTTCAGGGGCCCCAGACCGCGTTCGCAATGTATAAAAAAAGGACCCCCTGAGTTTACACTATGCAATCGCGAACCTAGCTATGCGATCACATAGCACATGGGACCTGGACACCAGAAACAAAACCTACATCAGTATTTTTAAGTGCAAAAATATCCCGTGGCCTATCCGAAACTCACCCGAGCCCTCGAGGCTCTAAACAAAACATGCACGCAAGTCTAAAAGCATCATACGGACTTGATCGTACGATCAAATCATGAAAAAAATATGTAAAACCATGAATTAAACTTCAAAACTCATCATTTTCCTCAAGAACACTTAAAGTTCATTATTTCTCAACCGGATGTCCGAATCACGTCAAATAAACTCTGTTTCTCACCAAATTTCACAGTTAACCTTTAAATACTATAACAAATCTGTACCAGGCTCCGGAACCAAAATACAAGCCCGATACAAATGGTTTCAAACATTAATTCTTTTCTTTATTTCATAAATATTTCAGCGAAATAATTTCTTTCAAAAATTAATTTCTAAGGCTTGGGACCTCGAAATTCATTTTCGGGCATACGCCCGAGTCCCATATTTTACTGCGGACTTCCCGGGATCATCGAAACACGGGTCCAGGAGAAAGTCAACTATAATCAAATTTTAACTCTAGAAATTACTATTTCACATATTTTCACATAAAAGCTTTCCGGTGTCACGCCCAGACTGCGCACGCAAATCGAGGTATTTAAATTTAGTCTTTTTAGGGATATTAAGCCTAGAACGGAGTCTAAATTCATAAAATGACCTCTTGGGTCATCACAATAAGGGGGTGTAACGGATTTTCATTCAACTTATGAGTCGTTACATCCAAAGGTATACCTGTCATGTCTGAATTCGACCATGCAAAACAAGTTAACTTACTTTTCATCTCCAAGATCATATTTGTTACAATATAAACTTTTCTATCAGGCCAGTTGTTAAACAATATAACAGCCTCGAGCTCCTTTTTGGTTGTTTTGATATTTTCGTTCTCATGTGGCGCTTGGATCATATTGGGACTTGAATCAATATCAACTTCATTTTTTGGATTTACAGTCGAGGTAGAAAGTACATTCTCCTCAACTGAATTATGTAACAGCTATTTCTCAGCTTCGTCCTTGGATGTTCTACTGGTTATTGCAACTGTGATGATTTCTCGCACAACCTGTTGATCTCCTCTAATTTGACGAATCCCCCATGCAATGGAAATTTGATTACCTGATGCAATGTTGAGGGTATTGCATACATGGCCTTCCTAAACTTATATTATAGGTCATGTCTCTATCTACCACTTGAAATTTAGTATCCTTGTGTCACGACCCAAAATCCAATTAGCCGTGATGGCACCTAACCCAGCCTGCTAGGTAAGCCAGTTAACAATAACATAATCCAAATGAGATTAATGAGAAATAAGTGATGAAATAACTGAACTTTTGTACAACAACCCAAGGACTGGTAGTACAAGTGATGAGCCACTAAGACTTAGATTTACAAAACGAAATGAAATAATTACAACATCTTTTTGGAATGTACATGAACAAAATTGGAATGTAAATATACTAAGGAAAAGTGATATTCATATCTAGAACGCGGTTACAACTTCATGCCATCTCCCGCCATACACAACAACATCAACTCCAAGATCTGCACGCAAGGTACAGAAGTGTAGTGTGACTACAATCGACCCCATGCACTCAATAAGTATCCTAACTAACCTCGGCGAGGTAAAAGAAGCAAGAACTATAAATGAACTCACCATCATCTGTACAATTAAAATTTTAACAAGTATAGAACAAATATATGATCAAATAAGGAAATCCCAGTAAAACCACTCTGATGCTCACAATTCTTTGTTTTTAAAATGTTCTACTCTGTCAACAATCTAGCATATAAAGAAGATATACAAGTAAATCAGGGAAATAGTCAAGGAAATCGCAAGTAAAGATAAAATACAATAACCAAATATCAGCCTATTGCGGCGCGCAATCCGATCCAGTAACAATAAGCCAATAAGGCTTGTTGCGGCGTGAAACCTGATCCAAATAAAAATAACCAGCTCTCCCAGAGCTCACATCAGCCAGAAACATGTCGGTTTCTCACTATCCGTGTGTACACCATCAAGAGAGAAACACGAGAGGGTGACCCTTGGGAGATGGATCTTTATCTACATGCAAGCATGTTCAATTCAAAGTGCTACCAACTCGACATGGTCACATGCTCAATATCATAATCCATCCGGCATGGTCATAGGCTCAATATAACAGATCTATTCGGCATGGTCATAGGCTATATCACAATCCTATCGGCGTGGTCACAGGCATAACAACATAATACGCTCGGCGTGGTCACAGACATAACAACACAATCCGCCCGGCATGGTAACATGCATAATAGTACAATTCGCCTGGAGTGGTCACAAGCATAACAACACAATCCGTCCGGTGTCGTCACATGCATAATAGTACAAATCGCCTGGCATGGTCACACACATAAGAGTAAAATCCGCCTGGCGTGGTCACAGGCATCCAGTCCAAATCATATAACAGAATCAAGTATACAAAAACACATGTATATGATGAAGAAATATCAGATTTCATGCTCATGGACTGGTATAATAACATGTTAAAGTGTAGGTATGTGAAAAGTGTGCTATCATAGCCTAAATTCGGTAATTTCATCAAATAATTAGCAAATACCAAGTTATTCAGGGAATTAGTCTCTTCCTAACATCAAACATGATTCAAATAGTTCACAACAGTATAAAAAATATGAGGAACATGATACGTAAAGCTTGATAGTTAATTCTAGGAATATCATAGCCTAAGTACTATCCCGATCATGGAAATATACCCCGGTGCTCGCACATGGGCTCAAACCCCACACATATGCGCACCCATAGCACGTAGCTATCAAAAATAATTTAGGCAGCTAGTGCCTCAACCAAGTTAGATAAGATACTTACCTCAAACATGCCAAAACAAATACCGAGCAAGCCAAACACCACTCTAGAAATGTCATTCCGCGTGTATCGACCTCCGAACGGCTCAAAACTAGCCAAAAGCAACTCAATAACATCAAATAATTCCATAGGAGACAAACCCAAACGATAAAAATCGAATCTTTACTCAATTACACAAAGTCAACAAAAAAGTCAAATCCGGGCTCGCACCTTGGGACCTGACAAAACTTGTAAATTTCAATAACCCATTCGAACACAAGGCCAACTATATCCGACTCCAAATCGATGTTCAAAAATTAAAAAAATTCACTTTAGAAAAGCTTAGAAAAAACACCTAATATCACTTTTGCAATTATCAGTCAAATGCAAAATCAAATATGGAATCATGGAATATAACTAAAACCAAGTAGAAAACACTTACCCCAATCCATGTAGTTAAAATCGTCCAAATCTGACTCCATAACTCAAAATATGATAAAATGACTCAAAGTCCAAAAATAGAATACTTATAATCACTAAACAACAGACCCATCGCGATCGGGGGAATTCCTTCACGACCGAGAAGAACAAGTGTTACTGACTCCAAAATACTCTACGTGTTCGCGATAAAAGACACGCGAATGTGATGACCACATATACATAAGCTTCACAAACGCGACCTAGTTTATGCGGACGCATTGAAATTCTCCAACTCCTGCTCAGCTGTCACGACCCAATGTTCCCTCCGTTGGGTATCGTGACGGCACCTAGTCTTAAGGACTAGGTAAGCCTAACAATTTCTGATTTACAACAATACTAACGAAAAACTAATAGTCTCGATATAGAAACCTTTACAAAGTTTTTACAATTTCTCAAAACCGGTAGTACAAGTCATAAGCTCTACAGAGTTTATTACAACGTCTAGATACAACTTTTTAGTAATAAGTGAAAAAAGTGTAAGAATAAAATATGACGGTGACTCCGTAACCCGCGAACGCTGTAGCGGTTTTACCTTGAGTCTCCATAACATCAACCGCGCTTCTAGCTATCGATCGACCGACTATGCAAAACCTTGAATCTGCACAAAATGTGCAGAAGTGTAGAATGAGCACACCACAACGGTGCCGAATAAGTATCAAGACTAAGCTCGGTGAAGTAGTAACGAGGACTAGTTAGGTCACCCACTGCTCTAATAAATCAAACAGACATAAATATGGGTATAACAGAATATACCATCTATCTACACAACGTAATGAACACATAACAAGTTCAAGCGGAAGGAAAATACAGCAAAACACAACGAAACGTCATAATAATACACAAAAGGATGGACGGGAACACAACCCGAACACTGAAAACCACAATACGGTAAGAACAAGTAATAATTCAGCACTGCAACAATTTCCACGTCAGGCCTTAGCCAACAAACCCAAGTGTCTCTATAAACTACTTCGAGTATAAACCTACACTCGTAAGTTTATATTGAAAGCTTTAAATATAATCATTTCAAATAGGAAATTTCTGTGAAATATACTTTTTCCGACTATATATATATATATATACATTTTTTCAGAAAGAGAAATCTTCAACACAGTTCCTTCGAAATAAATACTTTTCAAATATACTTCCTAATAAATGCCTTTCAAACATCGTTTTTTGCAATACAAACGCTTTTCAAATATAACTTTGAAATAAAAGTCTTTCAGACATAGTTTTCTTCAAGATAAATGCTTTTCAGCTATACTTTTCAATATATATCTTTCGATCATAATCTCTTCAAGATAAATATACCGCAACTCCGTCCGTAACTCCTAATTTGTCACGTAGTACATGGAGAAAGCTCCCGGAATACGTCTGTAGTCCCAATTTAAATATGCAATGCATCACAGGGGGGAAGCTCCCGGAATACGTCTATAGTCCTAATTTAAATATGCAATGCAGTATAGGGGAAAAGCTCCTGGAATACGTCCGTAGTCCCAATTTAAATATGCAATGCAACCAAAAGAGAGACCAATTAGAACACGACAGAAACATCGTACATTACCACGACAAGCACAAAAGCAACAGAGGACAAAAATGCCAAGTGCGACAAGCAAATCAATACAAGAACTTTAATCACATTAATGGTAAAACTCACTCATAAGAAGTAGCCACTAAAGGGAACACCAAGCACAAAGAGAAAATAGTGTAACGAGGGGAAAACAAAGCAAGTATAGCAACGATTCACAAAATTCAAGTTCATAACAAGAAGAAACCAAATCATCCCGACAAGGGAAATAACTATAACGAATCTCACATAAACAATTAGCTTCACGAAATAAAACTCAGCTTGAACAATGCTCAGTAATAGGCCACACCAAGGGGATACCATGAACATGATTGATTATCACACTTAACCTAAGTAGCACTTAGGGGAAGTCATATAAATCACAGTATACTACTCACGAGCATGCTTTGACATCAACGAACAGATATTCCAATTATGGCTGAACAATTATAGGGCTAGATAATACTTATCCTAGTCAATTAGGAAATTTATGAAGAAAAGATAGCATGATGGTAGAAGAGGTAAAATATTCAGTCAAGTCAATTAAGATCAAGTAAACAACAAAGGGAGACTAAAAGCAGAACAATCTAATTTAAGCGGGAAGAGATGAATCTAACAACCATAAACTTAGTCATAACAACTACAAATTCATACACATGGAATATAAGGACCTAAGAACCCTAAAAAGCCAAATTCATACAAATAAGTCTGAGTACGCACTCGTCACCTCGCGTACACGGGCTACAATCAACATAGAAGACTCAATTCCTAAGGGGTAGTTCCCCCACACAAGGTCAGGCAATATACTTACCTCAAAGACAACAACCCGATACTCTAAAATGAACTTCTCGGGTGAAAAGACCTCCGGACGGCTCAAATCCAACCATAACAACTCCAAAACACACATAGATCGCATAAGGAACTATTCCGAATAATAAAGTTTCAATCTTTACAAAAATATAAAAATCGACCCAAAAGTAGACCCCCGAGCCCGCTTCTCGGAACCCGTCAAATTTTACAAAAATTTGAATACCCATTCCAGTACGAGTTCAACCATACAAAATTTATCAAATTCCGATACCATTTGGTCTCTCAAATCACTATTTTCCATGTAAGAAGTTTTGTTTCAAAACCCACATTTTCTTCAGCCCAAAACACAATTTAAATGGTAAAAACAAGGAGAAAATCATGGAATATATATAATTCTAGGTGAAAAACACTTACCCAATTGATTTGCTTGAAAAACCCCAAAATAAGCTCCCAAATCCGAAGTTTAAAACTCAAAATATGAAGAAAATGGCTAACCCTCGATATAAAAGGATTCTGCCAGGACTTCCGCACCTGCGACCAGCTTAGCCGCATTTGCGCAACCGCAGGTGCGCGAGTTCAACTGCACCTGCGCTCCTCCTCGCACCTGCGCCCCAGAGACCGTTTTTGCGGGGACCGCACCTGCGCCCCAATGTTCCGCACCTGCGGAGGCTGCCCAGTCCACTTATTCTCGCACTAGCGTGACAATTTATGCACCTACGAAGCTCGCACCTGCGGTTCCCAATCCGCAGGAGCGGCCACACCAGAACAGCAGAACGAGCTATATTTTCCAACTTCAAACTTCCCGTTAACCATCTGAAATCGTCCTGAGCCCGAAGGCTGCCTAGTCCACTTATTCTCGCATCAGTGTGACCATTTACGCACCTACAAATCTTGGACCTGCGGTTCCCTATCCGCAAGTGCGGCCACACCAGATCAGCAGCACCAGCTGCATTTTCCAACTTCAAACTTCCCGTTAACCATCCGAAATCGTCCCAAGATCCTCGGGATACCGTCTAATCACACAAACAAGTCATATAACCTAACACGGACTCTTTAGAGGTTTCAAATCACCTAAAATGACACCAAAACGGCGAATTAAACCAAAAATCAAACTTATGAATTTTCAAATATTCAAAGATCAAAACTCGTGCCGAAACCTATCAATTCAACCAGGAATGATGCCAAATTTTGCGGACCAGTCATAAATGACCCAAAGGATTTAATCCACTCCCGAAATTCCATTCCGAGCCCGATATCAAAATTTCACCTATCGGCCGAAATTCTAACTTTCGCCGAATTACCTCAAATTGCTCTACGGACCTCCAAAACCAATTCCGGACGCGCACCTAAGTCCAAAATCATCATGAAAAGTTGTTGACATTACCCAAAACTCATTTCGAGGCCGTTTACACAAAAGTCAAACCTTCGGTCAACTTCAATCACTTAAGCTTCCAAAATTAAAAAATTTCTCCCAATTTGACTCCGGATTATCCGGTAACTGAATGCAACCACGCACGCAGGTCAATATACAAAATGTGAAGTTGTTCATGACCTTACGCCACCGAACAGAGCTTAAATTCTCAAAACAACCGGTTGGTTCATTACATTCTCCCCCTCTTAAAACAAATGTTCGTCCTCGAACGTGTCAAGATTCGCCTCGAAGTCCTGTAATAACTGAATGCACACTTCCAACATACACCCGAGGGTGATCCCACGTCATCCCAATCTACATAAGCCTGATGGCACCATCACAACTGCAATTTAGCCTTCCTATCACCAATGATAAGACTTATACCTCAATTTGTCACCTCCTACTTGTCGCGCCCCCTTTTTCCTCGCACAGGTTAGGTACGGAGAGATTTTGGGTTTATGACATTTTTTGACAGCTCCTTAAAGGAAATGTTTAAGGAAGAGTCGCCACCTAACGATTTCTATGGTGCGTTAGGGCACCTAGAGTAAATAACTCATGAACTAGTTTGCATTACCAGAGATTGGATAAGGGCTTGAAGTTATCCCAAGGGGAAGGTGTTAGGCACCCCTCAAGATCGACAACTGTGGGTCCCAGCCAAGAAGTTTTGTGAATTTGGACGGTGAACAAGTAGCAAGCAAGGTTCATATAAAAGGGGATTTCAAACAAGGCATAATTTATTAAAGGTTTTGAAAACATTACAAAATATTCAAAGAAATTATCCTAGGTATAAAGTAATACGGATCACATCAATGCAATACCCGGTATGTCACTTCCTCAGAGAGGCGGCTACACGTGTCATTAGCGCACTGGTCATCATATACGTATTCTACCCTTCCCGCCCTGTTAAGGTATTTAGAAAACGCGTGTGTTGGTCATGAAACTTATTGCGTGCTATTACCCGTCCCATTTTATAAGTCCCGGAGGGTATGTAGGACTACTAATCCTACAAGGTGAGTACTAGGCTTAACTCCTAGGTTTAAAAAGGATAAAATTGCTAAGCGACATACATAACAAATAGGACAACATGTAAGGGAACACAAACAGACAAATAATAGGCTCACAGATCCCTCCACAAATAAACACGTAAATAGCACGTCTCAAACACAGTCAAAGTCTCAAAGGAAGGATTTAAAACAGAGGTTTTGAGTTTGAAAGCAGTAGGTTTTGAACAAAGGAGTGCTTTTGAAAATTCAGTAATAGAACAGGAAGTCAGTTAAAACATAGCGGTTTGAAGAAGAGGAATTGGTTAGGAATCCAGAAATTTAAGGACAATAGCAGGATTTTGAAAACAATGCATAGCAGTTTTAAAGTTTCCAGTAAAAAGAGACAAGCAACTTGTGGAAAATCAGTATTCAGGCATGAAACAAGATTTAAACAAGACAGAGTAATTTTTAACAGAAAAAATCCAATAATCCAAGAATATGTGAGAATCAAAGTTTTAGTGAAAAGAGAATGAGTAAATTATTTCAGGAAAAAATAGTAGTTTAAAAATATTGAGCGAGGATTCAAAAAGACACTGAAATCCAGTAATTTTGAATACCAAATAGAGCAGGAATCAGGTAAAACTTTTAGTAAAGAGGAAGTAAATGCGTGACTTCAATACTGTGATTTTGCAAGTAGAGTGAAATTCAAAAGGGATAGAACAGGAGTGAAAAAGGGAGCAAAGTTTAAGAATTTCAACAAAAAAAGGGACTGATTGGTTCTAATGTCAGCCAAGTGAATCATAATTAGTTAGTTTCAGTACATATTAGGCCTAAAGTTTGCCTAGGCGTTGTATACATTGCCTACTTATTTTAGAGGGGTGAGCATGCATATTTAGTCTTGACTTTAAGAATGTCACGTTGGCAGAAAACATTTTAAACAGTCAACAATATTTTTACGAGATTATTAGATTAACATGCTGACTAGGTGTTCCACAATTGCAATTCGAGACAAACATGTTGAAAGGTATAATCCTAAAATCAGGATATCTAATGCACATATGAATACCTAAAATAACATGGTTTCTATATGCTGAGATTATAAGATGCAGGGATAATGCCTCATAACGGTTTTATTACTTGTTATAACTGTTAATGGTGATCATGGCTTGCAAAAAAATGAGTAAAGTAGACATGCTGAAAATAAAAGAACCTTAGCAGGATTTCTAATGAGATGCATGTCCTAGACAGGTTATCTATTGCACATGTAAAAAAGTAAAACCCTATAAGCATGTCTTCTACCCATTACTAGACTAAGCATGCGTAGTTCCCCCCATATTCACTATCCAACCCCCAATATCAGTTTACAAGTTATTACTGGCCAAATAAATGAATTACAGTAGTGAAAGAAAAAATAAGAAGTTACTTCTATAGGGAGCCTTCAACAAGGCCCAATCCTCCAACCTCACTCCGTTCGAGTTTCACAGACCCAACATGGCCTGGGTGCGGCAAAGCTCCCAATGGCCCTAATGGGTCCTTGGCCAATACCAGCACCCAAACACATTACCAAAAATTGAATAGGTGTAGTGTGAAATTACCAGCCTTGTGTGTCAGAGTTTAATGAGTACTCAGAGGTACTCAAGGCAGTGCTCACACGAAGGGGGTAGGACCTAATTTCTAAGAGTAGTGTGAAGTGCAGGAAGGAGAGGAAAAAAAAGGAGTTTACAAAAAAAAAGGAGAGTTGTTTTGAAAGATTAGATTTTTGAAAAACAGCAGAAGTACTAATAACAAATGTTCAACAATATAGAATTGCACACAAGGACAATGGGGTAAGGGAACAAGTAGGTCACATAATAGCAGAAAAGACACATAGACTTAAGAGACTCATTAGCACAGTTATACAAATCAAAAGGTAAGGAAATGGCTAAGTTTAGACATGATAGTAGATAGTAACAGAATATAGTCATGACAGGTGAGATTAAGAGCAAATAACAGTCATGCAAGCATGTAAATCATAAAAAGGGTAAGTACTAATAGATAAAAGGGTTCAAGGGGATCAGGGGATACTTAATACTGGACAGGAAAGGGAAATGGCTAACAGATGCATATAACGATAGGCAAGGCCTATGACAAGTATTGATTCAATATTAAACATAGAAATCCCAAAGATATGAACTGTAACAACCCGGTCTGTCGTTACGTGAAACCTGCATTATAATTATTGTTAGTGAGTTATTATAGATTGGTTATTCTGTTATTAATGTGTTAGATTTGATAGGCTTGTAAACAAAATGGTTAAATGAGAATTCAGGAACTTAGTCCTTAAGAATGGCCTTAAGATGAGAAAAGTCAATTGAGAGTTGACTAATTGGTAAACGACCTCGGAATGAGGATTTTATGGCTCGGATAGCTTTGTTAGGTGATTTGGGACTTATGAGTGTGTTCAAAATAATTTTGTGATGTTCGGTGTAAATTAGGCTTGAATTGACGAAAGTTAGTTTTTGGTAATTATTGATCGGCAGTGGAAAATAGTCTATCGGGGTCGGAATAGAATTTTTATAGTTGGAACAGGTTCGTAATGTCATTTTAGATGTGTTTGCAAAATTTCAGGTCAATCGGAGTTGCTTTGGATAGTTTCGGCATCTTTGGTGGATTTTAGAAATTTCAAAGTTGTTAGGCTCTAATCCGATGTAAATTTGGTGTTTTGATGTTAGTTTTGGTGTTTTGAGAGTGAAAATAAGTTTGAATGATCATATGTGATGTGTTGGTATAGTTGGTTGGGGTCCCAAGGAGCTCGGGTGAGTTTTGGATAGGTTTGGGCTGCGTCGTGCTCGTTTTTCTTATGCTTCAGCGTCGTTTTTCAAGCATAAATGATATCATATTGAACAAATGAGCTCCGATTACTGCTTTGAATGAAGTATTAGATCCGTATCGTAATTACGGACCCGTCGCAAAAAGAATCATCGAATTTGGGCATTGTATGAGGATTTTATGGCCATTTTACCAAGGTTGCCAAGATTTTTCAGGTTAATTACGAAATTGCCCCTGACGGCGTATTAAAAACCTGCACTATTTGCAAATCTTAAAACCTATATATATCCTTCATTATAAAGTCAAATTGAGTGATTCAAAAGCCTAAATTATTTAGAATTTCACAAGAAATCCATTGGGAGCAGTAAAACGGATGAAAAGTATATATATAACGAGCAGTTCGAGTTTTCTTCCAATATTTGACCGGGGAGAAGCTTTTGAGGCGATTTTTAAGAGAGAAAATCAGTGTTCTTTATAGAGGTAAGTGTATTGATAATTAAAACTCGTTATGGGTGATTATAGACCATAATCCCAGCCTTTAATTCATGAAAAACAGTAGAAAAAATAGGATTTTGGGGCATGAGATTATGAGACTTTCAAGGGTCGATTTGAGGGGTCAAACGGACTCCGATTTTGGTGTTCTTTATATGTACGGAATCGTGAGAAGATGAAGAACACTTTTCTGTAAAAAATTCTGAGTTTGAGGATGCGGGCCCGGGGGTCGGATTTTTACCAAATTCGGGTTTTGGGCTAAATTTGATATTTTTCGATTGGAATTTATTCCTTAAGCATAA